>OZ010578.1:2633983-2863983 GCA_963932145.1 Acanthosepion lycidas
CACACTCTATCTCTGATATTGAGCACTTTATCCCATAAATATACCACATCTTAAGACTATATTTCTTCATATATATATATATATGTGTGTGTGTGTGTGTGTGTGTGTGTATGTTTCTGTGTGTAATTATTTTAAACACTATTACAGTGGATATTCGTATTTTAGATAGACGCCACATTTTTAGTTTGAAACACTGTGTATTACACCTGTCGACCTGCGTATTCTACAAATCTTGATAAAGAAAGCGTGCTCTCCGACAGAAATCGAACCCGAGTCTTCTGTTTGTAGAAGGAACCATTGTCTAATCCGATGATACTTTACTGATACCCTACGAAGTCATAACGAGTTTTTATTTTCCTTTTTATGGAAAGCACGCCTCCTCACTAAGATCTTTTTTCTTGGAAGTCCACATCTGCTCAGTTTCATATCCGAAAAGTAAACAAAGCAACTACTAAAGACTTAACGGATTTAATTTTAATCCGACATTTGTATTACTTCAAGGGTTATTATAGGTGATAGCCTCATTTGAAACAAAGATTGTCTATAGGCCCGCGTATTCGAAAAATATGAATAAAGAAAATATCATCATGGCAGGAATCGAACCTGTGACGCTTTTCATAGCCGAGCGGTAAACCGAACCGGATCAGGGGTCGGGTTCGATTCCTGTCGGAGAGTGCACTTTCTTTATTTAGATTTCTCGTATACGCATGCCGATAGACGTGTGCGTGTTCAAACTGTAGAATACCTCAGCACAACTGTAGTTATTTTTCAGGATGGTGTTTCAAGCCCCATATCCCACCGGTTATAAAATTAGAAAAATAAATGGTAGGTATCTTCATGAGATCGCTAAAAACAGAGGTTAGCATGATGAAAAAGACGCCAAACTTGACCTAAACAAAATTTTAGCATCTAAATGTTTATGTTATTATCGAGAGGAAAGATCAAAGAATTTTTTAATTATTTTTTTAAAATTTTTCCTTCTTTTTAGAACATTTGGTTAAATAATACATTTTAGATGCATCAACGGTGGTCTTCAATGGTGCGCTGTTCTCATCGTCGATTTCGGGTTTTGTATCATATCTGCTTCAACAGCAACCCCGACCAGATTCTAGACGAGTCAGGCCGCCTCCTTGAAAGCGTCGTGCTATGCACCGCGACATTGCAAAAAAAAAAACAAACAATAATCATAAACTCGCAAGGTCGGAATTCGACCATTCTTATTGACATATGTCAGTCAGCATTAGCCAATGAAAACTGGGCTTTTTTCACTCCTCTTCTATATAGTAGTGTCTTTTTCACTACTTCCGGAAGCCATACCGAGGTGACCTGGTATCTTTATTGCATTGTTTAAGTCCATGTTTTACATTTTGAAATACTAATCCTGCCTCTTCTCCAAATGATTCTTAATAACTTCCACAAAATTTGTAGAATTCTCTTACACCGTTTGTACACAATATAAGGTACACCGCTCGGTCCTGGTGCTGAGGCAGATCTAGTGGCTCTCGCCACTTCTTGAATTTCTTTCCAGGTGAGCAAGCGGGTGTGAAATTGGACCACTGGTGGCTCCTGAGGAATTAAGCGGTTATTTATACCCATTTCTTGGTCTTTTCCAGGGTAACTCATGGTATTTCGAAGGTAGTTGTTAATATTTTCTTCTGATACCCCCAATTTCCCATTGCACCTATCCCCTAGCAATGCTCTTGCAAAGCCAAAAGTGTTGGACAGGAAATTTGCCCGCTTTTTTTTTTTTTATCTTTCTTTCCTCCTCCTCCTATGCCACTCCGCTCGCCGTATAGTTTTCAATTTCCCTCTAAGTATTTCTCGGAGCTCCTCGAGGTGTTGACACGCCTCTATTCTTGCCCTTTTATAAAGCTTCTTAAGGGATCTTATCTCTTTCCTTGAGTCTTTAATTTTATTCACCCTACGGTTGGCAGTGTAGGGCATCTTTGGCTGCCGCGGCTCGACGCAACCAAATCTTTCTAACGCCATGCTAGTTATTATTGTCGTCATGAAATTTAGTCGCCTATCTACGCCACCCCCCTCCTTTGTATCTGACTGGAGTATCTTGCAAATGTCAGTGTCGAAATCCTGCCAAACTCCCTTCTTGTTCGTTGGGGCCATTTTATCTTCTTTCGGCACTCCTTGCCCAGAGTGAGAGGAACTGACGCTTGGAGAGACTGGACGCTGTGGTATGGCTCCTGGACCTGCACCTCCTCCGTTTTACCAGGAATTGTACCAGCACGTTGCACCCGGTTTCCCCACCTCAAGGCATTTTATCCGGCTTTGATGTATCTTTAAGCCTCATTGATTTTTGCAAGACTTACCGCATATGCATCTGTTCATTTTTGATTGGGCATTTCCATTCGATTCCTTTAAATACGTCCTGTTGGGGATCTCTTCCGCAACCCCCCCCTCTCAGGATCCACCGGGGGTATGATGCACTTCGGTACATCGTAACATTTTTGGGTTGCTCCTCGCGTAGCATGCAATTTGGGTAGCTAACCCAAATTGCCCCACTACCCGTCTTTCCGGGATGCCAATTGCCTCTCCAATCGTCACCAGTTCTATTCCCTCGTTGCCAACTGGTCTGTTCCCAGTCGTCGCTGTTAATACCAGCGTTTGTAGTTAAATCATACATTTTAGATGCATCAAGGGTGGTCTTCAGTGATGCACTGTTCTCATCATCGATTTCGAGTTTCGCATCATATCGGCTCCAACAGCAACCCCGACCAGATTCTAGACGAGTCAGGCCGCCTCCTTCAGAGCGTTGTGCTACGCACGGCGACATTGCAAAAAAAAAAAAAAAAATCATTATAAACTCGCAAGGCCGGAATTCGACCATTCTTATTTTATAATAATCTTATAAATTTTGATTTAAAAAAAAAAAAAAAAAAATTTTACTGGCTAAAAAATAACAAGATTTCTAACGAAAATTTTGGACGTGCTATAGACGATTAAAAAATGTAAAAAAATGCCCTCAAAATACTTTGATCTTTCCTCTCAATAATAACAAAAATTTAGATGATAAAGTTTTGTTTTCGTTAAGTTTGGCGTCTTTTTCGTCATGCTATAGTCTTTCTAGCTATCTCATGAAGGTTCCTATATTTGGGCGTATTTTAAAAAAAAATTAATCGTTTCTAATACGTCCAAAATTTTCGTTAAAATCTTGTTTTTTTTTTTTTTTTTTTTTAGTCAGCAAAATTGACAGATAATAATAATAATAATCCATTAACCCTAGCCCCATGACCAACCGGTTATAAAATTAGAAAAATAAATGTATATATAAGGGTGGATTTTTATCACCTTCAACGTTATTTTTAGTGAAGTTTTCTTGAATAGACGTTCCGTTTATTTATTTAGTATATTTATTTATTTTTAATCCACCGGGCTAAAAATTCGAGAAATCTTATTAAAAGAAACTATGCGATACCGGTAGGATTCGAACTAGCCTACCCTTTGTCAGAAAAAAAAATACCGCCGTTAGATACGATACTAATAAGTCACTATTCAATTTTGTTTGATTATCGTTGAACTTCGAGACGATGCTAAAATGTTCTCAGTCCGACCCACTTTCGAAAATTAGTATTTTGCAGATTAAACGACAGATTACTGATTTCATGAACTATTCGGCATCTCATCGTATATATGCATCTATCTAGATGTTTTAAGGTTAGTATAAACCGATACATGTCCACAAGAATTAATTACCGAAGCAATGGGTCTAGCAGACTAACTATTCATTGCTCTACAATAGAGTGGGTTTTTGCCCTGAAATACAATAATAATAATAACAATATTATACATGTTAATAGTCTCCCTCCCTTCTCAAACTCAATCACAAATAAGGAACGTCGTATGAAGCGTTTGCTTGTTTCAACTTGCAAGTTTAACTAAGAAGAAAAGCTAATTGTCCAAGTTTATCTATTCCATTTTCATTCTTTTAAATTGTGTTCATTTCTACATGAAAAGCCAATTATTATTGTTCTTGGTCTCTTGTCTGTCGGTGAAAAACGTTGAAAAAAATGTTGTTTTTTTTTTTTTAACGTCTGGTTTCGGCCTTTCCTTTCAAGTAGGATGTTTTATCTATTTTTGAGAATAGCTGTTTCGCGATAGATGGAGTGGCTTTTGCGGTTGGGGAAGGAAAAGTGGTTAGAAAGAAAAGAGTTGAAAACGGAAAGAAAATGGGAGGAGACTATTAGGTTGGTGCAAAAATAATGACGTAATAATGTCGTTTTTTGACGTATTTTTTAACGTCAAAAAACGACATTATTACGTCATTATTTTTGCACCAACCGAATATAAAGAAATGAAGAAACAAAGAACAAGTGGAAGGAGGCGGCGACAGAGGTGGTGGGGGGGGGGAGGAGAAGAAAACAAAAAGGAAGAGGAGGGAAAGATAAAGGAAAAATAGGAATAGAATGATGACGAAAAAAGAAAGAGAAAAAAGAAATAGAAAGAAAGAAGTAGAGAGAGAAAGAAAATGAGGAGACAGGGAAGAAGAAAGAATAAAAGAGAAACACTAGTAGGAAACTATATAGGAAACTAAGAAATGAAAAAAGAAAGAAAAGAAGTGAAAAATGGAAATGGAGAAAAAGACAAAAGAGAGAAATAAATAAATAAATAAATAAATAGCCTTCTTGGGCTAACGTTCTCGGATGACATGAAGAGGAGTGATTATACTGAATTCATTGCTAGGTCAGCTACTAAGAAATTTGGTTCACTCTGTCATGTTAGACGATATTTCTCTCCAGAATCTATTTTTTTTTTATGTGCTGTGTCTCTAGGCAATCATGGCTTTCCACTTCCCCTTATACCTTGTAGCTCTTAATAAGTATTGTCTCTTTGCTACTTTCTCAGACCCTGTTCTGTCACCCACTTGCTTAACCCCGCTAGGTTCGTCACGCATTGATTTCCCTTGTCTCTCTTTCCTTCTATTCGCCGTGTGAGTATCAGACTCTCCAAGCCCCCTTTTTCATTACGGATGTCAAAAATTTCAGCTGCCTTTTCCTGATGTTAAGTATACGCCTCCTCCTTGTTTGCATCCTTTCCAAAACCTCATCGTTACTCACACACTCGGTCCATGATATCCTTAGCATCCTTCTGTAGAACCATAGCTCCGTTGCCTCAAGTCTCTTCTTCAGTCTTGAGGGGACCGTCCAAACATTCGCTGACTTAAAGTAAGACAGTTCACGTTCAGTTCTCTTGAAATCCTCCTGTCCAGCCTTTCCCAATACGTCTTCCGATCTCAGCGTCGCATTTACCGTCCTCTGTCAGAACACATCCCAGATATTTAAATTTCCGCACCTGCATATCTATAAGTTTACAATTCGCCCATGTTTAGAATATTTCTGCTATATATTACCTGGTGCTCTTGCAGTACATCTAGAGATAAAATCCAATATCAGCAATACTATTGGTCCTGATCTGGCTGCTCGGCTTCAGTCCTTTTCCCACTGCCATAATTCCCACCCTTTTGCCTTTTCTATAAATACTTTCATGGTAATTGTTCGAATGAGCTCTTATCTATGGTGTTTCGATTATTTGAATTTAAGCGCAGTACGAGACTGTCCACAAAGTCTCAATTTACAGTGGAGCTGTCTAGATATAACCATAAGTTCCTATATTAAGAGTTTCCTTTCTCGCATTTCTCGCTTGTAGAAATCTGTTTCGGTTTTATGTTTTCCAGCCATCTTCAAAAATACAAATGCAATGTCAATCGCTATCTACTGTCCTCTTGGTTAGTCTTCTTTTGTTATCGCTCCTCAGTAATGTTCCACACCCAGTCAACCTTTGTGTCTCAGTGACTTGGAGTGAAATCGATTTAAAAAAAATAAATAAATAGAAAGAGATAAAGTGAAGGAGAAAGAAAAGGAGAAGGCAGAGAACAAGAAATAAAAGAAGAGTAATAGGAGAGTCAAGAGTGAAATAAGAAAAGAACAGAAACAAAGAAAATAATAATAATAATAATAATAATAATGGAAAATGTGCAAATACTTTTTTTATGAGATATCAATAAAGACAGTTATAGGATTGCACCATCTTTACAAGGAGGAAGACCGAAGGAACTAGGCATAATTGTCAAAAACCGAAAAAAGAAAAAAAAAAAAAACTTTCGTACTAATTGATATGGCTTTCCCATCGGACTGTAACATAGCAATGAAGGAATTTGAAAAAACTATCGATATATAAAGACTTGGAAATCGAAATAGAAAAAAAAAATGTGTAAATTGAAAACAAGAAACTAGTCCTAGCCATTGCGCTTGGAATAATAAAAAATGGAAGACAACAACACATTGAAAAAAATCCCTGGAAATCCTAGCTTAACCCATTACCTGCCATGGGCCCCATTTGGGGGATCTGTTAAAATTAAGCTCACTACATGTTATTCCTTGTATTTACATTGAATTGCTTACATACATTGCATTTGCAGAGGTATATTTAACAACACTTAGCCTTTAAAGTTTTTATTATTAGCCGTAAGAAGACACTTTCTGTCGTAATTTTATATTTCACGAGTAGAAAAATAATAACTATTTTGAAAAGTATTTTTTTATTATTTCTAATCAATATTATTTTTTGATGTTTTATACACATATATATTTGATGTTCTAGTTTCTATAAAAACGACAATGGTAATTACTGAAATTAAACATAAGGAATAAATAAACTCCTAAGACACCTGTCTGGGCCAAAAATGCGCATTAAAAAATTGGTAGTTAATTGGTTAAGAGAAATACAAAATTTGTCTTGAGAAGTACAGTCGAGACTCTAAGAAGAACTTTGTCTACATTATTTACATTGTTCAGACTATTGTCCGCATCTTTATTTCCATATTCACGATTTGTTGCCATATTCATTCCTCAAGGATACATGGCCCAGTGGATAAAAAGTTTGGCTTATCCAGTGACTTGACGAAGAGTTCCACACCTGGCTACTGCAGTGGTTAATAAAAACTTGGAGAGTTGATTTAAAGGGAGATAATTGAGAGATGCAGAAGAGGCACGGCACGTGGAAGTAGAACAATCTACCCCGATGGACGAAATAAAGGGCTCAGTTCGACATTCCAATCACCTCATCTCAGAAATGTAGACAGATATTGAAGAACTTTTTCCATGTAATGCTAGTGATGTTATGGGAGTTAAAAAAAAAAAATGAGGAAATGTAGCCATAACAACACTGTCTTAGTTCATCCTGCAGGTAGTGTGGACCCTAACAGAAATCGAAATATAATAATAATAATAATAACCACATGCATAATAAGGTAGCAACATATGTGCACTGAAAGATATGCAAGAAGCATACAATCGAAACTACTGAGAAATGGTATGAGCACCAACCAGACACAGTTACCCAAAATAGTGGTGTAACTATCCTCTGGGACATGCCAATTCAAACTGACAGGGCAATAAATACCAACAGACCTGATATTATCATAAAAGACAAGAAATTCAGGAAGTGTATGCTTAATGACATAGCTGAGAGAAACATCTCCATGAAAATTATCGAGAAATTATCCAAATACAAGGCCGTGGAGATTGAGATTAACAGGATGTGGGGAATGAAGACTGAGACTGTAATCGGGGCTCCGTGACTCTTGGGAAAAAAAGGAACGGACAATTTTACTAACAGGGTCCCAAGTGACATCAGCATACAAGTTACCCAGAAGATCGCTCTACTAGGAACATCCCATATACCAAGAACATCCCATATACTAAGAAAAGTTGCTATAAATGACGATTCTCCTATAGGGACTAAGGTCCATAGCTTGGACCCGACTCTACAAAATATAAAGCAGGAAGTATAACATACACAAATAATAATAATAATAATAATAATAATAATGCCCTGATGTTAAACCAGATGTTGCTCATATGGATCCGCATTTTAATTGATTGGAGGTATTAACATGTATATATTTTGTGTTGGCGAATTGAGATGGGCTACAGTAAATATCCCTTTCAATATCATAGATTCGCTTGTCAGTTCCCTGATTATAACCTGTTGGGTATATCTCCTAGGGACTGAGGTATAGTGCATATCTATTCAGGAACGAGTGTAGTGGGAAAACATTGTGGGCTGGTGTCGAGACTATTTGCTTTTATTTAAAGTTTGAATGATAAGTTGACGTAAATACATGGAAAACTCTCAATCGAATACACGGAAAAATTTTGGTCGTCAGAGTAGACTGGGTTATTCGACCTGAAGGTATTTCAAACTCGGGCCCACTTCCAGCTTTATGCGCTGCTCTTAGCAAAACCTATCGTCATATTGTTTTTCAATTTGATAACATTTAAAGAGGAATCAACAATGTTATCGGCCCTGATCTGGCATCTTGGTTTCAGTCACTTTCCCACTCCTGTAACGAAACTGATTTTTCTATAAATATTTTACGGACATTTTTCTGATGAGCTCTTTGGTACCTCGTCTTAAAGAACTTAGACGCAGTAATATGGTGGAGTAATGGATAGCGGCTCGGATTGAGGAGTAGGAGAGCCGAGTTCGAATTGAAGTCTCCATTACATTCACTTACGTGCTAATACCCTTAGGAAAGGTATGAATCCTCTTTTTCTAAGCTATGGGTAAATAGCAGAACAGACTGGGTTCTATAACCTTGGATGGCAACTCGTCTACCGCAGAAAGAGATGACAACCTACTACGGGAAGAAATCTGCCTCGTCCGTCGTGTATCGAAAGATACATGATCGCCTAAGCGTGTATCACGCATGGCACATACCTGACTGAATAGACTGGTAGTTATGTCTTATAATTTTACTGTTGAAATTGCTAGGTGTCATCATAAGTTCTATTCTAATAGTTTATTTTCTCGCACGTCTCGCCTGTGGGACTCAATTCCGGCTTATTGCTTTTCTGTCAAGCAACATCTTCAAAAATTTAAATCCAACATATATCTTCATATTCTGTCTCCTTGAATTTTGTTCTTTTATTGTCCTTTCTCCTAAATAAAGTTGTCAGCATTTCTTAAACTTTCAATAAACACCTTGCGTCTTAGTGGCTTTATCACCTTGCTCGTGAAAAAGTAATAATAATAATAAAAAAACCACGTGTTTTACAAGTACAAGAACGGAAGAGTGAAGAGATTGTTTTTGTTTAAATACAGGTCTGATTAATTTGCAGTGTGTTGATAAATGGTATTAAAAAAAGAACTACCAGTGTTTGAAAAACCAGACTTTAGTTAAAAGATAATTTGTTGTTTCATCTCCGTGAAAGATATATGGCGTACAAGTTCGATGAAAATGTACCGAACATAAGTTGATTTTAATTTTGTTAATGTTAACAAACGCCTGCGACAATGAGGACATACAAGTCAGGGGTACCCAAATGCACCCTTATTTAAACAAAATGACATTTTCTGGGTCTGGTGATCTCAGTGACCCCGTTAAACTAACCGATAACTTATATTCTCACCCTTACCTTAAAATCCATCTCTTCCTTCCACTTATCGAAGAGCCGGTTGTACACAACTCTCAACCTTTCGTATGTACATTAAACCAACAAAAACAAAATAAAACAAAATGAATGAGTTAAGTGACACCTACAGGAATATGTTCCTTAACAAGTCATTTGGACCTAAGCCCCCTATTCGAACCTGACCTCAGTTTTAATCCTAAATTCTATGCGATGATTTGATCTCTGGCATTGATTGGTGAACAATCACGGTGTCCACAGACCACGTGATCTGTGACTCACAGTATGAGGAAGGATTTTTGTGACGTCAGCACCATTATTTGAAAAACGAATACGTTTGTCGTTTGGCATTGTGTGTATTTTGCTTTCCCCTCTGGAAGTAGGGATGACGAATGTGAGATTAAGAAAAGAGGGAGGAGGAAAAGTAGGAATCTGGCCTCCTCTTCGTTTGCCCAGAGGTTTGGATGTTTGATTAAAAGGGACGGAGGTGGTCATGAAGATTTGGAAAAGCAAACTCTTTCGGTCGAAACAACTCTCTATACTTTCTTTCTTTCTTTCCTTTCTTTCTCAGTTAATAATTAACTAGCTCACTATACACTAGTTCCATTTCTATCTATCTATCTATCTCAGTCTGTTCATATCTGTCTATCTCAGTCTGTTCATATCTGTCTATCTATCTCAGTCTGTTCATATCTGTCTATCTATCTCAGTCTGTTCATATCTGTCTATCTATCTCAGTCTGTTCATATCTGTCTATCTCAGTCTGTTCATATCTGTCTATCTATCTCAGTCTGTTCATATCTGTCTATCTATCTATCTATCTATCTATCTATGTTCATATTTATCTATCAATCTCTGCCTGTCCATATCTATCTATCTATCTATCTATCTATCTATCTATCTATCTATCTATCGCCTAATCAACACATCTTTTTCCGTATGTATCAAACTATTATATATAATTTATAATAAAACTCATTGGAACTGACTTTCGAGACTTGCACATTTTTGTCAATGCTGTTTACGAATTCATTTGGCTTTCTTCATTGTCTGAGACTTTTTTTTACAACATCGTATTTTTTTAAATGTCCGCCATGTGAAGCTTCTATTTTTTGAGTAACCAGTTTCAACGTCCCTTTATTACGAAAGTTTACTCGGAGTCATTTTACAATATTTTAGCATGAATATATATTATTAATTCTTGACTGGTGCTTCTTTCATCTTAAGCTGAAACGCTCAGGCCGTTTTGGCATTCTACGACCGTCACTTATGCAGCATGTATTGGAATTAGACACGAACTACATTCAAAGCCGTTGTTTTTGCCCCCAATGAAAATTAATCATTGACAATGTTTCATCTATGTCATATATATATATATATATATATAATATATATATATATATATATATATATATATATATATATATATATATGTATGTATATATATATATATATATATATATTGTGTGTGAGTGTGTGTGTATGTATCAAAGAGAAGATAAGCAACAAACGTTTTTGGTTGAAATGTGAATTTTTTAATTTAAAATATATATTATAATCTATTTTCCATATTCTGCTACACGGGTTTCTGGTTTCGCGACCTTCTTCAAGCAAACAGTAGATATTTCCACATATTATAAAAATGAATTTTTTGTGTGGTAGTGATTCAAATTTCTTACTTTCATTTGAAACATTCTATACCTTATACTAAATGAGTCCTCTAATGGAAAACAGCCTTCCCCTCCCGAGGCCAATGTACATCATAGGAGAAGACTATGCTGATGACATAAGCAGCCATTGTTAGATCAAGCATGATCTCAACAAAGAAGCATCTGCAATATTATTTATCCTGACCTGGTATTTTGGCTTCAGTCATTTTCCTAACGCCGTAATGTAGCTTTTCTGAGCCTTTTCTATAAATAATTTCATGGTAATCATTCTGATAAACTTTCTTCTATGGTACCCAGACTTTATGAAGTTAAGCGAGGTACTAGCTTGGCGGCAAGGTCTCTCTCATTTTACTGCTGAATTAGATGCAACCGTAAATTCCGTGCTAACAGTTAATTCTTTCGCTTGTCGAATTCTCTTCCGGCTTCTTCTTGCGTCTCAATCTGATCTTCTAACATTTTAAATGCAATTTCAATCGTTATCTTCTGTCTCCTTAATTCTTATTTTTTTATTTTTCTCTCTTCTTACCAGTATTTTCTTATATTCTCTAACACTCAGTAAGCTCCTCGCGTCTTAGTGGCTTTATTACCTTGGTTAGGGTGGAAAATTGCCCGTCGTTTGTTTGACAGAAATTCAAATACATTTCCGCAATAACTTTGTGGTGTCCTTCCTCTAAGAGTATGTTAGACTCTTCCGCCTACTATAAGTTTAGTAGGAGAGAAGGAACATTGATCAGTGAATAGTGAATAGATTGAGCGCTAGTTCATTTGATACACTGTCACTAGTGTAATACCCCCTGTTTAATATACAATATATCTGCAAACCTGGTTTTTGTTATTATTTAACTATTTACTTGGTCACAATATCATATTGATTATCATTAAGCATAATGAAGATGTATATATTTAGCAAGTTACTTTAGATGGGAAGACTAACGCAATACAGTCTTCATACCTTCTATTTGCTTTAGCAATGATCTAAGATAAACATATTAATCATTTACATGTATATTTATATATATTTGCACTGTCTTCTGCTGTGCACTTGATATATTGCGCTTTCATGAGAGTCACCTTTGAAAATCGTATAATAATCAGCTATGGTCAAGGACATACATATTTCGTGTTACGTGATAGATCGCATCACTTGACAAGTCTCTCTGCTTTCAAACTCCAATTCTGGAAACAATGATTTACATACATTGTTTTATGCACGACAAAACAAAACACTTCTTGTACACTATTAACCGCATCTGTTAGTATAACAAGCTTATCTCTTCTAAGAGCCATTCATCTTTTTGTACATCATTAAAAATAAAAAAGCTATCCAGAAACGTATGCAATATAAACCCAAGACCAACAATGTGGCCACATTGCTAGTGGGACAGTTGGATGATTATAATATATGTTATATATCATATCTATGAACACTAATGGCTATGTCCCAATCCTCATAAATACGCTTGGACAATACTGTAAGTGGAGGTAATATGCTGTCTAAGTATCCCACCACTAGCAGTGGTTTACCTACTTCACGCCGCTGGTGAGTATTGTATTTTGTTGATGTTATAAAGATTACCATTTCATTTCCAACCTCCGTTTTGGTTATTCCTTATTCAGTAACCTTTCCCAGGTTACAACAGATATGTACATAAAATAAGCTTCGGCTTAAAAGTCAGTATAAAACTGCCTGCATACGGATAGAAAATAAATTGAGTAAGGACCCTGTTATATACTGTATCTATGAACACTAATGAGTATGTCCCAATCCTCATAAATACGTTGGACACTATTGTAAGTGGGGCTAGATGATGCGATATAACTGTAAATAATGTCTGCGCAGTTACTACTTTCCACATTATAAATCACATGCTGGTTTTGTAGATGTTGAACAACCAAAACGTTCCTGAGCAGCTGTTTATACCACGGGAACATACATTATCGGAAAGCATGTCAGCTGTACCTGCTATGATTTTTTTCCGATCAGCAGAAATGAGCGCATAACTAACGCTTATTAGTAACCAGTCTGTTGAGTTAGTCTCCCAAAATGTTTTTTGCTATCTATTCGTGTTCAGTTATTATTTTGTAACATTGTGTTGCAACGGCTCTGCGAACTTTACGTTGACTTTACGTTGACATGAGCAACCTGCCTGTATCAAATGTTGTGTAAAAATTGTCAAATTTGAACGCCAAGAGATGCTTCATGGTGAACAAGTTTTTAACTAGACACAAATTTTGAGTGGGAAGTACTTTTCAAGGGAATCGAGTGTCGGTTCAAAATAATGAACATTCTAGCAGACGAATCACTAATGTTTTCGGTCCTGACCTGGCATCTCGGCTTCAGTCATTTTCCCCCGTCGTAATATAGCTTCACGGTGCATTTCCTATAAATATTTTGATGGTAATTCTTCTAATGAGATTTCCGCTTTGGTATCTCGACTTTAAGAATTTAAACGCAGTACTAGATTAGCACATCGGTCTCATCATTTTACCTGTTGAAATGGCTAGATGTAACTGTAATCTCTATGCTAACGATTACTTCTCGCACTTCTCCCGTCTTGAAATCTTTCTCGTCTCCTTGCTTTGAGGAAAGTTTAAAAGAAGAACAGGGATCAAGGCAACAGAAGATAACGTTGCACTGAACTTTTTGAACATTATAGTTCTCAGGCAAGCAAGTAAGAGGAAGGGAATCTCACTGTCGGGAAGTGAAAGTAAAGAAACTGTTGGAGTAGAAGTGGCGGTTACATTTAACTATTTCAACAGTAAAAGATGCCAATCTAGTAAGACGCTTAAATTCATAAAGTCGGGGCATTAGAGACGGGAACTCATCAGAACCGTTGCCATGACAATATTTGTAGAAAAGACAAAGGGAAGCCTAATATCAATGTCAACGAAGTGCCATGTTTTCAACGTCTATTGGATCTCAAGTTCACTCACGTGGAACACATATGAAGAAATGGAGTTTTAAGGTATGGTATATTTATGAAAAAAAATACTACGTTACTTAAAAATCGAAAACAGAAAAGAATAAATAAAAATATATAAAATAAAAAAAAAAATAAATTAATCAAAATAAGTAAACAAACCACTCCCGCATCTGAGTGTTGACTTCAATGTTCACTTATATATATATATATATATATATATATATATATAAAATCTATTGGCAAAAAGAAGAAACAATCGTCGACTCATTCTATCGCTTCCGAGAATATCTGACTCCTGTTATGTCTTTTTTTTTTTTTACAAGATTCACATTAGACTAAAATTTTGAGTATTGCTGGGCTGGAACTGTTCTATTTATAACCTTGGTAGAGTTCAAAATCGTGTGAATGAGGACTTATTTTCCACTATGCAACCTCTTTCCCTACAGCCAAAAAGTCGCAATCCTGTCTATATTTCTATGACAAATGTTCAAATGAGCCGTATTCTTTAGTTCCACCAGTTCGGACATTTACTTCAAGAACACACTATGTTACGTCCATCGGATCGAATCACTTATATTTCCTCTGTATTAGAATTTTATAGATAAAATTCCACTCAAAGAGATTTTCCCAGAAGCTGATATTTTGTGGAACACTCCCGTGTAGATTCTTCCCTGAACAATAAAATCTTTTTTACGGCTTATCAACCCCTTGCTGGTTATTTAAAACCAGAAAATGTTTTTAGTTTGTATGAACTGTTGGAGATAATAATGATTTACTGATACAACTCCTACTAATTAACCCATAGCTGGGGGAGAATATTAATTGGTTTATTTATTTTCTGCGGATTATAGATATTTTGCAGATTATTTTAAGCCCCAAATATTTTTAGATTTTAAGGATTTTTTTGGATAATAATGATTTAGTAATACGTCTTACTAATTAACCCATAGCTGGGGGAGAAGAAGTAAAGTCACACCTTTTCCAAAGCAATTTGCTTTTAAGTGAAAATAACGAACCAAACTGGAAATGGAGCTCTGCTTTCCGATTAACAATTCCGAGCAATTATCCATTATACCCCATAGACCCCAGCTTATATCATCTAGTATCCCCAAGCGGTCGTTCATCTTGCTACTGACCAGCATCGACGCTGCTTAACTTCGGTGATCGTACGGAACTGGTGATTCATCGTGATATGGCCGTAAACCTGGAATTTGGTGAACTTTTACACTAAAAAGAATACACATTGAGCTGGTTTAAAATACAGTAGAATTCCTGACAACCGGACTAAGAAGGCCTTCCGGATTTGAGAAATTGGTTACAAAGTCTGGATATGAGGGATTCCGGATATGAGGAATTGGTTACAAAGTCTGGATATGAGGGGTTATATTTAGTTTAAAATAAAAAAACTGAAATCAGGTTTAACATTTTTTTCAATGATTTATTGTAAACAAAATAAGTTAATGCTGAGTGAAATATTACGGAATTGATTTTAAAGTTTTCAAAATGGTTTCATGCTGATCATCTTGTCATGCAATAATAATAGTAATAATAACAGATGCTGCGCTGCCATCAGCAGCTGAGGTATAACTTTTGGGCGCAGATTCATATATATATGTATAACACCTTGAAATTGGCTAATTCTTAGCCGAAAGCGTTTGACACATTAATTACTACGAACTGTTTCTACACTCTCTTAGACTCCATAAAAGCAAAACTCCAAGGACATTAGAAAAATTGAAAAAGAAAAAAAATCTTTCAATGTGGCATTCCATGAAATATGTATAAAAGAAACAAAATATATATAAAAGAAAGATGACTGCCGAAATTTACAATATTCATGTGTGTGGGGGGGTGTATGTGTGAGTGTGTACGTGTACGTGTGTGTGTGGGGGTGTATGTGTGAGTGTGTACGTGTACGTGTGTGTGTAGTTGAGTGGTTAGGTATTTAAGCGTGTTGATGTGTCTCTAACTTGCAAATTTCTAACGCCGAATACTTTAAAAAGTGTCAAGCATGTCAGTTTTGAGATTTTATTGTCGCTTTAACATAAATTTTATCTTAAATTTGTATTTGATTCGTTCACTGATTTTATCTTGAAACCGAGGCAAACAAGACGATAAATCAGCTGCGAAAAACATTTTTTGATCATTCCACTTGTCAAACACGACTCGTGGATCGTCTGGTTTCGGAAAGATATACCTCTTACTCTACATTCGTTTTTCTCCTTCCTCTCGCTTCTTCTCCTTTCTCTCCTTCAGTCTCTCTCGTTTAAGCTCTGATCTCATCTTTCTTTAGTATGTACCACGATCTCCTCCATTTAAAATATCTGTCTCTCTCTCTCTATTCTTCCCTCTAATATTCTCTTCCATGATGTATATCTACAGTTTCTTCAGCGCCTAACGTGGAACGGTGTCAGCCATTTCTTTTATGTTTGATACTTATTAGTGGTTCACGAATGTGATCCTTGAGGCAGACCCCATTACGTTTGTTAAATAGACATTAATACTATTTCGTTATCAATCACAGTCATTTTCTTTCTTTCTTTCTTTCTTTCTTTTTGCTTTTCTTTCCTTTTCTTTCTTTCGTTTCCTTTCTTCTTTCCCTGTTTTCCCTTCTGTCTTTGTTTTTATTCTTTACTTTTCTTTGTTTTGTTTTTCTTTTTCTTTAGTTCTTTTGTCCATTCTTTTCTCTTTTTCTTTCTTTCTTCTTCCTCCTCCAATCTTTCATTCTCTTAATTTCATTCTCTTCTCGTTTCTCTTTTTTCTTAAATTTTTATATCTTTCATTTCTTTTTTCTTTAATTTTCTTTCTTTTTCTTTCGTTGCTTTATTTTTCAGTTCTCTTTTTCTTTGTTTCTTTTTAAAATTCTTTCTAACTTTTTCTTTCTTTTATTCTTTTTCGTTCATTCTTATCTCTTTTTTATTTATTTCATTTCTTTTTTTCTTTTAATATCACAAAGAAAAAGAAGGAAAAATCCTTTTCTTTTTTTCTTTCTTTTTTCTTTCGTTTTTCTTTCTTTGTTTCTTTGGTTGCATTATTTGTTCTGTTTTCTTATTCGTTTTTTCTTTTTTTTTTTACAGATGAGACACAATCTATATGTGTAGTCAAAAGAGAGCTAACGAATACCAATGCCCGGTACACCAATGTTATGCCGTCTGATTTCATCGATGTGGGCGTCGATCTTCCTTTTGACTGCATCAGTGGCAGGTTAATTATCGAGATAGGTCAGTGGTTTTATTACCGATGATTTAGGGCTTCCTATTGTCTACTGTGGAGCACTGTCTAACATGCAAAATTTCTGTCGAGAAACATTTTGCTCACCCCTTTTTAATCACAAGATCTTCTAGAACTTGTATTTCATTAGAAACCACACCATAAATAAGACAGCTGTTTTTGACAAGGATCTGGAGAAGGATCATGTTAGAAACACTAGTGTCCCACATTCATAAAAAAAAATGACATGTTACTCGTCGAGACAACTTGGTGGTTGTAGTGTCCGTTTGACTAGATTGACTCCAAAGTCATATTAAATGATTAAATTTATAGCATCATTTTCCAGTAATCAAAATATTTTCCCTGGATTCCAATGACCTTAAGCCGCTACGAATTTTGCAACGGAACACACCTGACAGAGCAGAACTCTTTGAATAAAATAAAATGGTTTCTCTAATGGATAAAAAGCTGAATTAATGTAAAAAGATGTGAAAAATAAATCTCTCGACACGAGAAATCATGCTCTTGATCATCACAGAGTCTCCATATCTGTATCTTTCTACCAAACGAAAGACAGGGGGTGGGGCTTATACGTTTGCCAAAAAAAAAAAAAAAAATAGGGAATCTACTTTTTCTCCACCTACCTCTTCTGCAGATAGCAATTAAGATATTTGGCAAGTCTGGTCAAATGCTTCTTTTGTTTGTTTTATTATTAAGACAGGTGTCATAGAGATGCCAAAGTAGACGGTTTGAAGTTGACACTGTCTTTACTAAGGCTGACATGTTAAAATAGAAGCGTATTTCACTGGCCAAACAGTAACATGACCATACTCCCGTTTAAACATAAGTTTTGTATTCATCTGTGTAAGTATCAACTGTTCAGTTAAAATATGCCCAGGTGTTCAGTTTAGGTCATGATAATACGAAATACCGAAAACTCTTTTAAAATGCCATGTACTTTCAGTACAAATGCGATCATGGCTGTCCACAACTTTCTTTTCTTTAATATACGTGAATGCTCATGACATCTTGGGAAAGGTAATGGGGTAGCAATTGGTTGCTTTTTTTAAAAATCATTTCATCCCAAGCAAGGCAATGAAGCCACTAGGGTGAAAGTGCTAATAAAAGAACAATAATTAAGAAGACAGAACATAATGATTGACACTGAATTTAATGTTTTAAAAATCAAAGTTGACAGAGAAGCAAGAAGCCGGAAGAAAGTTCAACAAGAGAAAGGTGTGAGAGAAGAAACTGTTAGCATAGAATTTATTGTTATGTCTCGCCATTTCAACAGTAAAATGACGAGATCTTGCCGCCAATTTAATTCATAGAATCTTGGTACCAAAGAGGAAAGCTTATCAGAACAAATATCAGGAAAATATTTATAGAAAAAGTCCAGGGAAGATAAGTTACGGCGGTGGCAAAATGACTGAAACTGAGATGGTAGGTCAGTACTGATAACATTGCAGATTCTTCTTTGGATCTCATGAAGAATCTCTAGACAGACAGTAGAAGCACCAGACCAGTTGTGGCAGCAATGTTCCATTTTTTTCACAGTTCTGAATTCAGGGTATAGTTCTAGATAAGGTGTTAGACAATAGCTAAAACCTCATTTACTCTGCTATTTAACCAATGACAGTTAGGAGAACATATAGAATCGTATCTTTTCCAAGGGTATTAGTGCGAATTAAACTCCACAGACAAAGCGGACATTTGAAATCGATTTAGCGAGTCCACTTTTCGCGCTGATAAGCGTTAAATGACTTGGACTTCCCATTATTTAGAGAATTTTGGCATCACAGTTTCATTTCGGACAATCTCGGCTACAGATTTCTATAATTTTAGCGAGGAAAAAATGTTCTACTGTGGGTCTGGTGGGATTTAAAGTAAATTCTTTGTAACGAATTTCTGGGACCAGAATGAAATTTTTCTATTTAACCCTATACTGAGTAAATTGCGTCTTTGAAGAACGTGCTGGAACAGGAAAAGAATAACCCCATGCTTTTGCTCCATGACAACGCTTGTCCTCTAGTTGCAAAAGCAGTGCAGCAAAATATGGTCTTCCCTATTCGGCATATATCGCAGACTTGAAAAATTCTCTCTATCTGTGTGTATATATATATATATATATATATATGGCATATTTCTGATATAATTAAAGTCGAATATACGGTAGGTTATTCGTGAGTATGAACGGATTATGCTAAAAATAAGCAGACATAATGTCTGTAATTTATTTAATCAGACATGCCTAAAAGAGAATTTGTTGCTTAAATAAAAACACAAACACACACACACGTATATATATATATATATATATATATATATATATATATATATATATATATATGTAAATTTCTAAGGAATTGATGGATTTCATTTTTAATTCAATATTATGTTCTATCATTTAAACATTATAATTTAGAAGATTTGCGTGTCTGAGTAGACGCCCTGATATTTTTTAAATAATATCAATTACATCTATCAGCTTGTGCATTCAATAAATTCAAATCTATCATCGTCCAGGCCTCGAAACGTTATAAAGTTTGCGAACGCATGTAGTTCTGAATAATAATATTGTAAGAAAACCACTGGAACAAAGGTTGAATGAAGAACAGGCTTAATCTCATGAGAAACGTGGATTAATAATGCAGCAATAGAGAATACCAGATACTCAAATGCAACTCCTTCCGAGCTACTTTGCGACGACCGTTCCAATCCACAGAAGTTCTATTCATGGCCGATGGATGACTCCCTGTTCAATAATTAGTGTAGACAATATCTATCGTCTTTGCGACGACCGTCCCTATCAGCAGAAATTCTACTCATAGCCGATGGGTGACTTCCAGTTCAACATTTAGTGCAGAAAATGTCTGTCGTCTTACTACACAACAAAACTGCTTCCCACTTTGTATGGGAAAACCAGCGTCTGATCAGATGCGATTAAGACTGCTTGACAACGAAGAGCTTCATAGTCCAGGGTAATTGAAACTTGCTGAGCTTTTCCTTGTACAAAGGAAGAACACAGTTTCTTTACTATGATTTCTCGAATTCACAGGCTGATAATCGTAACACACGCATAATTAAAAACGGTGTGTTTATTCCCAGTAACGAAGTGCCTACTATAATATCATTGAAGTAATAAGAATGTGGTATTAAAACTAAATCGATTAATTCTGATATATATATATAAACAAACTTTTAAGAGTACCACGATTAGGGTGTTTTCCCCAGTCTTCTTCCTGTATACATCCACCATTTTACGCATTCACAAATATCCGCAGACAGGAAAGATACTTTACTTTTTTTGCGCAGTAGTAGTGGAACCTCTTCCAAGGTCACTTATCTCCAAGAATCGCAAACGCCTTCAGGTAAATCGGCTCATTTATTCAGTGTTGTCAGTCGACGTTTTTGCAGACATCAGGCGGCGCCAAGCGTCTATTTGATAAGTCACGTTTCAACCCTTCAGCCGAAACTATGTCCTGTGGCAACGCTATGCAACCGAGATGTAAACACTTATGAGAGTTCACAGGGGCCAAGAGTATTTTGAACAATATGCAATCGATTTTATTATTTGGGTCTGTATGGAGTTGTTGTGTAAAGCCGCTAACGGGCAGACATAATCACTCCTGGCTGAAATGAGACGATGTAAAACTTTTTGATAATCATTCAGCAGTGTTGCTTACCGATGAGTTCAGTTTCACTCTGTATTAAAACGATGGTTTTAAAGCAGAAATGAACCTTACGTCGCGTTTAACATCGACTCAGACGATCGGGGCAGATTAGGCAGATTAAAATTCAGGGGAGGCATAATTGGTCACAAGAAAACGTCCCTGGCTATTGCTAATGAAACTCTCACTGACATGTCTGAAGTTTTCAGATATTATTGACCCTATTATCATCCCTCAGTATCACCATCATGGTTCACCCTTCGACATGGATGATTATGCAATTCCTCATCGTGTTCAAAATGTCTCCAAGAAAACGGTATTCTTCACATGGATACACGCCCTCACTACCACACTCGTGCGCAACAGACAGACAGACAGATATATAATATGTTTAATAATTAATAATGCGGCCTAAAAATTATGCGAAAATCAGGATAATTTAAAGTATCAGATCATTGCAAATGTTTGTGCCTGATTTGCATGGTTATTATGAAATAACCGTAACGGGCACCTTCAGGCGGTGTAATGGTTAACGAGCTTGTCTTGCTAGAACAATTACGACTAAGTAGTGAGTTCGCTCCTCACTGGGTGACCCATACTTTCGGCCTTGTGCCACATCTAAGCTACACTTGGAAAATCGCTATAAAATGACCGCAAGTTGACGCTGGCGTTTGTGTTCGTGATTGAAACTTTGCATCGTTTAGTTACGAGTCAGATTTGTTGAATGTTAGTTTTTTGTCCACAAGAAAAAAGGAGGATGAAAAGTTCCATTTTCCTCATATTATGCTCTATGAATTTTGGAAAGAAGTAAGCGTCGGAATTCTGGCCAGAAAACGCTCAGAAGGTTTATTTGACCCGTGTTCCAGCTCTTCAGAATGTTAAAAAGTGGTTTAAAAGATTTCGCCAGGTTGATGTTAACTTAAACTTTTAACCACGCCCCGGGCGAACTTCCGACGTCAACGAGGACGCTCTGCTTGCCATCGTATAGAATACAAAGAAATCTTTGTAAATCGAAGATTTCGACGGAAGATATTGCAAAGAGTTCGAAAATTGCCATTTGAAGAGGGTGTCACATTCTCTGACGGAGCAGAACAAGCTCAATCGTGTTTTTCCAATGATTTCTTTTCTGTTACGTCGCGAAGATGAGCCGTTTCTGGACAGAATTATCACAGGCCGAGAAAAATAAATCGTTTACGATAATGTGAGATGCAATCTCGAAGCAAGCTTGTAAATGGGCGGCATCCGTAGATAAAGCGAGCTTGTATGAAATGAAGGTGTTACTGTCCGTTTGGTAGGATCAGAGAGATAATTCACTTTGTGCTTTTTTTCCGGCAGGCGAAACAATAACGGCGAAGTCTTACGACCAAATAAACAATTTCAATGCAGCTATTAAAGAAAAACGACCAATTTTGGCAAATCGAAAAGGTTCCTTTTCCACCATGACACTGCAATACCGCCTGTTGCAAAAACAGACTTTGCAGAAAAAGAGCTGAAATGAGAAGCCAGTCAAATGACAAGAGAAAAGGGTGAACCAGACGATCTACTTCAATTCAGGAGAAAGAAAAAAAAATACATCTGGAATAAGATTTCAAATTTCAGGCGGATTCGTTAGAAAGACAGATTTGAAGTAGACTTTAGAAGGAACCGGAAATCCAATCCTAAACAGGGATCAAGAGATAAACTATTACTCCGGTTTAAAACAACGGAGAAGAGTGTGAACCGGCCTATATGCGAGCCTATTGAGGAAATAAAAATAAATAAAGAATAAATAAAATTACAGAATTTAGGCGGAGACGTTGCATTTAAAAGAGTCAAAAGAAATAAGTTTTTTTAAAATTTGATGAAAGCAAATATACAGAGAACTATTCAGGCATGTCAAACATTCTTTACCGGTAAATCGACAAATTATTTTTAAAACTTAATCAACATTTTTATGATTCCTGATACAATATGTTTCCTTCATTTGGAACACGTCATCCGTTAACATGTTCCACCCAGAAAGTCATGTGTGGAAAAAAAAGCTTAAATTAATAAAATAGTCAATTGACGACCTTGAGCACATTTAAAACACTATTAAAACCTGATTCTTTAAACGCTCTACTTTCCCATATATATATATATATATAATATATATATATATATATATATATATATATATATATATATATATATATGCGAGAAAACGGGGGTGAAAAACAACTTCTTGCGGCACAAAAACGAACGCCTTCTCTTCCGAACGAATGGCTTTTGCCGCCCAAGAAAAGACGTCAAACGACTCTCGCGTCTTCTTATTGTAGTCCTCGGTCGAGTCCATTATGGTACTCCAAGGTGTGCCCGGCGACAACACACACACGCAGTTCGAGGACGTTTCCGCGCCTGCTCGTTACACTCCTCCCTGATCTCTAGATCACACAAATGGCAATGTGGGGCAGGCCGCTTCTGCCTGGTGCTCCGTCTCAGTGGTATGGTCTCAAGCGCTTCCTCAGTGGTGCTCTCTTCAGACGTCTCACTGAGCTTATCCCGCATAGGTTCATCAGGCGCGCTACTCTCTGAGGTGGGCTCTTCCTGTGATTTTATATATACCATCGGGGTTTCATCACCAGAAGAACTAACATGTTTGGTGACGGAATAATCCATCCCGCACGCTGGACGCACATCTTTTACAAACGCGGCAAACCTCTCTCCACAAAACTCTGCGCCATTATCCGTAAGCAGCTCAACCGGCGGCCCTCTTTCACAAAACACTACTTCCAACTCCTTGATGATGTTAGCAGAGTCTTGGCGGTGCAAGGGTTTCCAAAGGGCAAAACGACTGGGGCCTCAGTCTATCAGCGTCAAGTATAGTTGATGTCCGAAATGGGTTACATCCATCGCAGCCCTGTGCCAATTTTCCACGACATCAAGCCTGCCCGGTTTCCAACACACAGGGGCCGGGTCGGTTGACTAGCATTCCTTGCATCCCCTAACCACCGCTCGCACCTTAGCTTTTGTTACTCTTGGTTTCGATCAACTTCACAAAATAGAGTGTTCTCTTCACACCAGTATGTCAGCTGGATTGAGCAACATCTCGCTCTTCAGCCACAGCGCACATAGCTTCTCTGGGTTCCGTTATTTTGCGCATTTCATTTAACCATCGCTGTGGTACTCTAGTAAGTTGGTCGGTTCGATTATTGCACGACTTGACAAGCTCTACATCAATGTCCAGCTCGTATTCCAAGGCCAACTCGTGGAGTGTGGCTAGCCGACGTCTGATTAGCATCTCGGAGGCTGCCTTGGTGCGCACTCTCGTCCGCCCGGACAGTGTCAGCTACCCAGCGATGCACACATGCTGAGTCTGTCCGTAAATGAATGGTTTTAGCCTTCTATTGTAATGTAAGGTTGACACCTCGCAACACAGCATCGAGCTCAGCCAAGTTGATGTGCTTGTCTTCGTGCACGGGTCGGAGCCAGCTTGCATCTTCTGCCACGGCGCCATTGCTCTCCACAACCACACCGGTGGCTAAGGAGCTTGCATCTACCCACACGGTTACATTTTTCTCACTGATGCACCAGTCATCTTTCACTGGATCGTCCTTGGCTAGTCTCTTAAAAATGTCGTCGATCGTCTGGGCTAGAAAAGGTTCCTGCACTTCATCGTCCCATCCAGTGGTAACAGTGTTTGCCCTCCGCTTCACAAATGCCGTAGCGACACGTAACCAACCGCATACCGGAAAATGACCAGTCAACTTCCCACACTACCGGAAGTCCACATCCACGACGCCATCGCAGTTTTCCTTGCTTCTCCCAGACATGCAATCCCAATACGCGTGCCAATTCTTATCCGCTCCGGGGTTTTACTTGACATACCAAACTGCTCCAAATATTCCTTGACGCGGACCACAGAACACACACTCTCATTTACAAAAACGTCGTCAATATAAGAGGAGAAGGCTGCGTTGACGATCTCGTCCTGACTCAAGACGGTATTAACAATGGCCCGCATGATTAAAGGGGCAACATTGAGCACAAATCCTAAGCTGGTTAGACAATACGTTTGTCCCTTAATCTCCACTGTTTGTAATGGCCAAAGGGACTTGTCGATGTGTACCTGCAGATAGGCCCGGCGTAGGTCCAGCACTGCAGCATTTGGTCCTTGCTGACGCCATTCCCGTAATTTTTGCGAACAAACTCAATGAATACTTTGACGCGTACGCCAGTGCACTTCTTCAAAATAGCGCGAGCTCGTGCCAGCACATGTGACAAATCCAGGTCTTCCATCTGGGATGACGCTCTTAAAAGCTCCTCTGCATGCTCAGGAAATCCAGCAACGAATACATACTGCAAACACTTTTCTGAAACGCCACCAAACAGAACCCCGAGTTCTGCCAAAAAGACGTCAACCGTCCCCCCCGGCTGAAGGCGACGTGCTGCAAACTGCTTCCACGCGGAGAAGGGATCTAAGGCGAAAGCCGTGTATAACGTTTTCTTAACGCAATTGAAGTCTGAGCGCTTCTCCTCACTCAATTGCTGGTACACAGCATATGCGCCACCTGCCAAACGCATCGGGATAACACTCAATTCGCTTCACACCTCTCAACTGACATATTAGTTTCGCCTTCACCAACCATACTGACTGTCCAGAATCGCTTCCGTCGAACAGTGATATCAGCTTTGGGTCGAAGGCCATAATGCCGAAATAGCTTGTGCGAGAAAACGGGGGTGGGGGGAACAAACAACTTCTTAAAAACGAACACCTACTTGCAACACAAAAACGAACACCTTCTTGCGAACCTGAAACGAACGCCTTCTCTTCCGAACGAACACTTTACGACAGCAAACGAGCAAGACGGCACCCAAGACTGCTGCCGACGGACGACCGGTCACAACAGCTTTTGTCGCCCAATACAATACTCTTCGATAAAACGGATCGTGTTCTCTCAGTCACTAGTGTATTTATATAAAATAAGCGTCTCCCTGCGCTCTGTTCTATCAGCGGATATTTTCTCGAAAAGAGTAGGTAGATAAGAGTGAGCACATAAGCAAATTAGACTGTTACATTCATTGTGAACCTTGACAAAACACTACAAACAATTTTGCCGTATATATATATATATATATATATATATGTGCACACACGTATGTGTATTTGTATATTTCATATTAACCATTCATTATATATATATATATATATATAATATATATATATATATATATATATATATATATATATATATATATATATATATATATATATATATATATATATTCATTATATATATATATATATATATATATATATATATATATATATATATATATTCATTATATATATATATATATATATATATATATATATAGTGAACAATAAAAGATACACTGGATTGTATATTAATATTTATATTAATATATTTTTGTTTTATTATTTCAATTGCTTTCCTCGACTAGTTTCATTCAGCATGACCATCATCAGGAGAAAAAATCTCTTGTTGTTAGCAGCAGTGAACTACATATATATATATATATATATATATATATATATATATATTTATATATGTGTGTGTGTGTGTGTGTGTGTGTGTGTGTGTATATAATTATTTATTTAAAAATATGATTCCATCGCTACATAAGAGTTCTCATGTAGCGATGGAATCATATTTTTAAATAAATAATTCTATTTATGCTCTACTTTTGTATCGAGCACTATTTTTTTAAAAAATAATAACAAAAATACTAAAGAACTTTGGATTATTTACCTAACGAGTTCTTTCCTATTTTCTATATATTTTCACACACACACACACACACACACACACACACACACACACACACACACACACACACACACACACACACACATATATATATATATATATATATATATATATATGTATATATATGTTGTAACAGCAAAATTGTAGAAGTCATGTAACAGCATGGGATAATTGTCTATCCCACAAAATGTTTAATATAAAAAAACACTAAACTAATTGAGTTTCTTTTTTCCACGTTTGCAAATAAGACGTTTAGCCCTCTGGGGACCATTTATCGTAAGAATCACTGAAAAACCCCTTTGAGTTATTCAGCTACAAAGAGAAAAGTTTAAAATCCTTTTGTATCAGCCCTACTATGTCTGATAACTGGACAATGTTGAGAAGACAAAGATCATTCAGACCTTCAGTAAAGCTACCAACATTCATATTTTGGCTTCCATCTTCAAAGTTAATTCAAGAGAATGGTGAATAAGTTTAAAATAACAAAAGAATAGAGAGGAAAACTGGATCAGGTTGTCACAAAAGCAAGAGGGGTCGTCATTTTAACTTAGGACTAAATAAATTCTTATTGCTTAAAGTAGTGTCCAATATTGTTATAAAAACCTCGGAGAATTCCAGTAAGATATCTTTAATCATTTCTAAGATACAACGGTTCAAAGCTTAATCTAACAATTAGACAATTTTGCTGTTACATCCGGAATGTATATGAGCAGTAATTTTTCCTTTGTAGAATTGATGTCTATTTAGATTTAAAAAAAAAAGAAACAAAGCAATCTAGGAAGGGATAAGGGAGAGAATGAGAAGATGCAAGCAAAGTATTAGAAAAGTGTAGACATACGAGATTTTTATGAGTTTGAAATTAACACTTGTATATCAACTTGTCATTCGTTCAAAATAAATCCAACTGTAAACTAAGAGCAAATACATCTTTTTTCAAATGTGCAAATAGGCACAAAATAGTTTTTTTTACACCTGTGCAAATCACTTGCTCACATACCTGACAATCAAGTTTAAAATCACCTGTTGTTACAGTTGAGTGAAGAAGAAAACGCTATCGCATTTCAAGGATTCCATTTAATGATTAGCTGCGATAGGCGAAGGAGATACTGTTCATTCGAGTGATGAGTTGGCGGCAACTATAATGTCATACGACCGCAATCATATTTTTCGCTAACAACAAGACAGATACTTGAATTGCAAGAGTTTAAAATAACTAAAAATATTTGTGAAAGAATGACAACAATGCCACGCACTGACAGCTAACGCCACG
Organism: Acanthosepion lycidas; assembly: GCA_963932145.1. NCBI lineage: Eukaryota > Metazoa > Mollusca > Cephalopoda > Sepiida > Sepiidae > Acanthosepion > Acanthosepion lycidas. Next base: position 2,661,904 of record OZ010578.1, read on the forward strand.
TTGTAGATATTATACGAAACCTCAAAAACTACAGATAGCTCAGTTTTCAAAACTTTCTCCATTATTATTATTATTATTATTATTATTATTATTATTATTATTTCCTTTGATTTCTGGCGTGTACACATTTCTTTCCGGGTCCCGCCGAGAGACTTAAGGTTAGAAATGGTATCATGGCACTTTCTACTGAAAAAAAATTTTTTTTACATAGATAAAGACCTTCGTAAAGTGTGGGCTGTACTTATGAGAAGAATTTTTTTGTATTTCTTTGGAACATGGACTTCAAGGAATCCCTTCAATTAGTCCACTGGAATCTTTTCCAACCAATTCTTGGGCTCCAACTACAACAGAGATAGTTGATGTTCCCATATGCCACATTTTTGAGATTTCTATTTCAAGGTCCTTGTATTTTGACAGGTTTTTAATATCTTCAAAGATACTTTGCAGTCAGCAGGGACTGCCATATCAATAAGGAGGCAATTGTTTTGTTTGCTGTCTTTAATAACAATGTCTGGGCGGTTGGCTTTGATTGTTCTGTCAGTGTGTATTGTGTAGTCCCATAGAATTGTAACAGGTCCTATCTCCGTAACCGCGTCTGGGTGGCGTTCATACCAGTTTCTTTCACTTTCCTTCCCGCAGAAGTTGCATATTTTCCATTGCAGATATTGACCCACTCTGTTATGTCGGGTTTTATACTCAGTGGGTGCCAATATCGTGCAACTGGATACAAGACGATCAATCGTTTCTGGATATTTATCACAGAATCTGCATTTTGGGCTAACACAATATTTTAGTATATGTGCTTGATAATTTCTAATTATTATTATTATTATTATTATTATTATTATTATTATTATTTCCCTTGATTTCTGGTGTATCTGGGTCCCATCCAGTGTATTTCAGTGTTCCAGCCAGTGACATAAGTGTTGTGGTAAACTCTCTTACATTAGAATGAACTCTTCCTCCTCTCATAAATACTAACTGCGAGAGTCGGTTGCAGGAGTGTAGACGCAGTCTCTGACTGTGTGCAACTTCTGTCGAACTCTCTGCTTTGGCAGAGAGGAATCCGGACGAAGCTATGCCGAAGGGCAGAGTTTCGTCCGGGGAGGTAGACAGGTTTCTAAGGGAATATTTTTGGCTGAGCCTACGGGCTCGGAAAACCCACGGCAAACTAGGCCTTGTGCCACATACAACCTTCGTGGTAAGGGGCTGTTAAATATAGCGTAGACGCAGTGTTAACCTACCGTTCAGACGTTCACCTCTATCTGCTTAGTACTAACACTCCTTGCTTTGTATATATCTGTTATTTCAATACACTTGTTCAACCCACTTTCGTCTTCCGTGTCTCTTTCTTTCTGGACCCTAAACAGACCACAACAAATAGCATCATGACATTTTCCATTGAGCATTTTTTGAGAAAAAAACAAACAAACCATGGATAAAGTCCTTAGTAAGGTGTGAACTGTAATTGTGAGTACAATTTTTTTGTATTTGCTTTGACTACTAGGAATCCCTCCAGTGAGTCTATCAGAACATTTTGCGGTCAACCCGAGGCTTCCAACTACGACTGGAATTATTGATGTCCTCATATACCATATTTTTGAGATTTTGGGTTCAAGATCTTTGTATTTTGATAATATTTGAAAATCTTCAAGAATACATTACAGTCTGCAGGAACTTCTATATGAACAAGAAGTTACATTTTGTTTTTGCGGTGGCTAATCACAATGCCTGAACGATTAGCTTTGATTGTTTTGACTGTGTGTATTGTAAAATCCTATAAAATTGTTGCAGGTCTTATCTCCGTAACCGGGCCTGGGTGGTGTTCATACCAATTTCTTGCAGTTTCCTTTTCGCAAAGGTTGCAGATTTTCCAATTATTATTATTATTATTATTATTATTAGTAGTAGTAGTAGTAGTAGTAGTAGTTGTTATATTTCCTGCTTTGTATCGTGTAGAGCTGATCCAAACTATGGTCCTTAGGCCCTATAGGATAATTGTCATTTAATTGATAGCACTTTTCTTAGTATATGGGATATAAATTTTCCTAGTAGGACGATCTGGGCAACTTGTATGTTGATGTTACCTGGGTCTCTGTTACTAAAATTGTGCATTCTTTTTTTCACGAGGTTCAGTGCCCCGAATAATATTGGGACAGTCTTCATTCCCCACATCCTGTTAATCTCAATCTCCATGTCCTTGTATTTCAACAATTTCAAGATAATTTTTATGGACGTGTTTCCCTCAACTTGTACTGATATATCAATAAGCATACACTTCCCGAATTTCTTGTCTTTTGTGATGCTATAAGTTCTGCTGGCTTTTATTTCCTTGTTGAATTGGCATGTCCCAGAGAATAGTTACATCGTTATTTAGGTTAACTGCGTCATTCCATCTTTCAATGGATTCGATTTTGTGCTTTTTGCATGTCTTCATGTACACATAGACCTCGTTATGTCTCTGGGTATATTCATTTTTTTTCTAATTCCTGACATCCTGAGATAACTTGGTGGACAGTTTCATCATATTTTCCACAGATCCTGCATTTCGGGTTACTTGCATCCTTGTTTATGTGACTATGACAGGATCTTCGATGCTTTGGTCCTGAGCAGCAATAATTAGATTCCTGGTGTGTACACATTTCTTTTCAGGTCCCGCTCAGAAACCTAACTTTAGGAATAGCATCATGACATTTTCCACTGACCAACTAAAAAAAAAAAAAAAAAAGACATCATATATTTTACTTAGATAAAGCCTTTAGTAAGATTTGGGCTGTATTCGTGAGAAATATTGTATTTCTTTAAGGCATCCGTTTCAAGAAATCCCTTCAATGAGTCTACTGGAATCCTTCAAATCTTTGGAATTATTATTATTATTATTGTTATTATTATTAACATAGTAGGCCTTGAAGAAGCATGTCATTTCATATTCAGTATTAATTATTTTTGCCGGTCTGAATTTATCTTACATGCGTTAAAATGAAGAAGCCATTCCTTGCGCCATTTATTGAGACGACACAAGAAAAGCAATACCCCACCGTGAAGGAAATTAAGGAGAACACTGCGATTAGTTTGTGAAGATTTAAACGGGAAACCTTTAATTGGTGCTGAAGCTTCATTATTCTAACGGGGCGTAAAATGGATAGACATTTGGAATAAGAAAACTAGAGAACGCCAGTCTGCCTAGTAGGCAGTAGCTGTGTTCATTTGTCATCAATATTCGAAATAATTGATATATATATATATATATATATATATATATATATATATATATATATATATATGTTTGTGTACTTGGTTTTATGCGCATGTGTATTCATGTATATGTATATGTATGTTTAAATATGTATATATGTGTATGTGTGTATTTGTGTGTATATGTATATTTGTATTTATGTGCATTTAAACTATTTATTTAGACTATGGAATTTAAAAATTATTATATTGTTTGTTTGTTTTTATGCTAATTATTCAATGCGAAAATTTGATGATGTCGGCAAAAAACCGTTAACTCCTGACTATTGTTTAATAGATTTTTATTATTTAGAAACTTATGCGCTACTTTTATTTTTATCATTTAGAAACTTTATGCTCTACTTTTGTATCGAGCACTATTTTTAAAAAATAATAACAAAAATACTTTGGATTATTTACCTAACGAGTTCTTTCCTATTTTCTATATATTTTTACACAAATATATATATATATATATATATATATATATATATATATATATATATATATATATACCCTACTTATTCGATCGTAAATTTCAATGTCATAAAGGGTCATAAAATATGTCAAAATAGAAGAGTAAATCATTTTGACAAACCCAACGAATCAAAATGTATTACTTTACCTACCAGGTCTATCACAACAATTGAAAAGAATTTATCTAACCGTGTTATTACTGCTAAAAAAAAAAAGGTTAAAAGAAAATAATACTTTAAAGAAGAATTTACTTTATCACCTGTAATAATTGTCGCAAAAGATACACAAGAAACCTTGAGAAATTTAAATAAAATATTATATACACATAAAGGGATATTTTTAAAGCAACTCTCTCAATGCATTAGTTGCTCACCGTAATGAGTCTGAACCCGATTTTGATTTTAAAAATGCTACTCTTTAATTAAAAGAGAAAGTAATTTACTAATACGAATGTGTATAGAAAGTGCTTTAATCGCTAGATTATGCACAGTAAATGAGCATGCAGTTTCTTACATCATTTCACCTTTCTTGGAAGAACTTCTATTATTCCAATGTGGGATAGCTAGTAACAAAAGTGATAAAAACACAAACATCACTTGATTCCAATGAACTCCTAAAGACTGAAACGTGTCGCACGCATATCTTTTTAAATTTTGTCATTAATCTAACACACAAACACACACACACAAATTGTTTCGATGTATCACAGCTGATCAGTGTGGGTAGACATCCGGTTGCCTCTAGCTAGGATCGAAACCCGGCTGTATTGGCGTCAGTTAGAGATTCTACTCCTAAGCCTTTGGCGAACAGCAGGGATGAAGGTGAATTTAAGCGTATTTACGTATTTGTTTTTAAATAAACACACAGTGACTGAGAGAATTTGATTCGCTTTACCGAAGTCTTGCTATATATATATATATATATATATATATATATATGTATATATATATATATATATATGTGTGTGTGTGTGTGTTCTTTGTTCTTTCTTTTTTTTATACCTTTTTTCCGCCTTTGGTATTGGTTTGATTATTTGCAAATCAAGACACCGAAGGTTTTCCGGACGAGTAATTTGTTATACTTATAAGATTACTAGTATATATATATATATATATATATATATATATATATATATATATATATATATATATATATATATATATATGCGTGTGTGTGTGTGTGTGTTTCTTTAAACAGAACTGACAAAGTGCTATGGTTAAGTGTTTTTATATAATTTTCATGTGTTATAGTTCTTTTTTTCTTTTCTGAACATAAATTATATAAAAATTGTACGAAAGTTTTATCTATGCAAAAGTTTTCGGTTATACTTTTAGCCATTATCAAGGAGGATAAATTTTACTTTATTTTAACTGAATATTTGCATCATTTTATGTCTGTATCTAGAGTTATAGGAATGTTTTATTTTCCAAACATGGTCGGCACACTGTGATCATGTTCATAGTTGATATAATTGAGTTTTTTTTTTTTTTCTTTTTTATTAATAAGGCTTCCATTATTTTTAGCCTGTACATGTGGGTGAGGCTATTATATTTGTATTATCAACGACCATGTTACAGATAGAGTTTGGGAGATTTTCATTTAAATGATGACTAATTGAGCTATGGGCAGAGAGATGTAACGTGAGTCTTCTTGTTAAACATGTAGTATATCCCATGTAATTATATAACTATATGATAACATTTCTGTATCTCACGCATTACGTATTTACGACCACCGTCTACTATTTCGCGACTATTTTCATTGCATAGCAAACTTCTATATAATCATAACACGATGTCATATTTGACGGTGGACATCGCTGTTGTATTGTCCATGTAACCACTCTGATGAAGGCTCATGTGAGCCGAAAGCTTTGATCGAAGAATAGCATAATAAGAAATATCCAAATTCTGGAGAGTTTTTGTCTGTATTTTCTCCCGAAATTAAAGCTAACATACGAAGCTTAGAAAGGTTCATGATAAAACATAATAGAAATTCATTGTCTGTAATATTTAACAATATATATATATATATATATATATATATATATATATATATATATATATATATATATGTGTGTGTGTGTGTGTGTGTTTTAGTAAAAACGGCAGACAAGTTACTACGATTAAGTTTTTTATTTAATTGTTCTTGTGTTCAACAATGTTTCCTTTTTGGGACACAGAGTGTGTAGAAACTGTCCAAATTTTCTAAAATCCTTGAAATACATACATACATATATATATATATATATATATATATATATATATATATATATATATATATATATATATATATATGTGTGTGTGTGTATTTCAAGGTAATCAGTGGATTTTTATTTTCAATCAAACATTCTTTCTTATTACTTTGAATTCTATTACTTCGAGGGTATATTTTAGTGGATACACGTGTTTGAGAAGAAGCCTTGTTTTTAGAGATTGTTGATTGTCAACCATCTTGTGCATTCAAAAGTCTTAATAAATAGAATATTCAAGTCAGGGGACGCAAACTTGAGCTCTATCGGAAAAGTCTGTTAATATCTATCTATCTATCTATCTATCTATCTATCTATCTATCTATCTATCTATCTAACCCCGTCTGTTCGTCTCTCTCTCTCTCTCTCTCTCTCTCTATCTATCTATCTATCTATCTATCTATCTATCTATCTATCTATCTATCTATCTATCTATCCCCGTCTGTTCGCCTCTCTCTCTCTCTCTATCTATCTATCTATCTATCTATCTATCTATCTATCTATGTAACCCCGTCTGTTCGTCCCCCACCTCTCTCTCTATCTATCTATCTATCTATCTGATTATCTTTCATCTGAGAACCAGATAATTTGTACAAAATAATTTCACAAATCTCTTCCTTTGTTCCCTGTTCTGTCGGGACGTGAACACGTAGGACCGTTGAATGCAAAATATGCACAACTGCCTCAGCCACAATACAACACAAACCCATGTAGTTCTGTTTGATATCTAAAATCTGATTCCATAAGCACTGGCATTTTAAAACTGATTAATATCGACTTACAATATCAGTCAGTGATGGAAAGAAAGAAGACCGTAGAAAATGCCGTCTTTCTTTCTGCTGCCGTGTTTCCCTTTCCCAAGAACTAACGGAAAAAACGTACCCCCCACTTCACCCCGAAAGGTTTAAGCAACTAATCCTACGATTAATCAAACATGGCAGGCGGTAGATTTCATCTCTTTCGCTCGCTTACATCTTTGCCTGGCTACATCAACATGGAGAAACAGGTAACACTTTCCTGGCTGGTATTGTCAACACAAAGGCGAGTCAAGGCAGAGGTGACGGCGAGAAGGAGAGTAAGAAAAGGAGAGAGAAAAAAGAATGAGAAATAAAGAATGAAAAATAGAAAGAGAGAGAGAGAGAGAGGGTGTGGAAAGTCAGAAAGGGAAGTAGAGAAAAAGAGAACAGGTGAAAAACAAGAGCAAAAAGAGAGAGAGAATGAGAGAATGATAGAGAAAAAAGTCAGATTAAATAGAAAGCGCATAAGAAACAGTGCGAGAAATAAAGAAAAAGAAAGAGAAAAAGGAAAAGAGAAAGAAAGAAAGAAAGAAAAAGAGAGAAAGAGAAAGAGAGAGAAAAAGTAAAGGGGAAAAAGAAAGGGAGAGAGAGAAAAAGAAAAGAAAGAAAGAAAGAAAGAAAGAAAGAAAGAAAAAAAGAAAGAAACAGAGCGAAAGAAGAAAAGACAAAGAGATAAATAAAAAGAGATGTGAATATAGCAAAATAAAAAATCTGAATAAAAAGTGTGAACAAAAAGAGTGAAAAAGAGAAAAAGGAAAGATAGAGAGAGAGAGAGAGGGAAAGACTGAGAAACAGGAAGAAAAAAGGAATGAAGGTCTGAAAGTAAGAGAGAGGGAGAGAGAATAGAAAATACATTGTAAAGTGGCTACTGAAAAACGAAAAACCAGTACACGTCCCCAAAATCTCTTTACATTTTCCTCTATTCGACACCTTTTTATGAGAATTACCAGCCACCTCACTAACAAAAACTTACTTTTCTCACCTGTCTATCAAGTTCAAACTGAGTTCACCAAACATTTTTTTCTTCGACTACGTTGTTTTCATTTAGTTACACTTTACAGCTTCCTTGTTTAAATCCTTTCTCTGTTTCGTACAACGTTCAACTCGAAATAGTTTCAAATGGAAACAAATTAGATTTTGCAGACCATTAGCATTAATAGTGAATTCGATTCTCACTCGGTGTTTAATGTTGCAATAACAGCTGCTTACACATTTCTGAGTATATGCAGTGGGGGTGCAGAAAAGCTATTCTCAGGTGCAGAAGATTACTCATTTTGCTTAATATCGGGCCGCGGAGACGATCTCGGCGTTGCAGCATCGTTGTGAAATGATTCAAAACGAAACCACGGGTTGACCCAAGACTTGTGAGTGAAATCGAATTGACTATTGATCTGCTAGTACGAAATCACAAGTCATCATTACCGTGAGTTCAAGAATACAGGCCTTATTCAACTATTGATCATTGTGTATTCACTCCCAGAAATTGTAACTAAAATTTCGCTCACTATGGTTGGAGGACAAAACTCAGTTCGACTCTGTGGTGTTAGAGAAGCACAAATGTTCCTGAACAGGCACCTGCAACGGAGATTGAGCTACACATTTTCCCAAAACTAAATCTTCGCTGTTCCTGATACTATGAAATTATCCACTCATTCACTCTTAATTTTCTTTTTCTCACTGTCTCATCTATCTATCTATCTATCTATCTATCTATCTATCTATCTATATATATATATATATATATATATATATATATGCAGGTAAAATGAGAACAAATGGAGTATAATTCCACTGTCCGTACCGAGGAGATACATTTGTAATGTTGAAACACCATTGTAATTGTGTCGCGATTTTTAACATGCTTTTGTTTTAATATACTAAAATAAATATATATATATATATATATATATATATATATATATATATATATATATATATATCATTATTTACTTATTATGAAAATAAAAACCGCAAGACGAGCTTTACCATTCATGATTAAAAAAATTGACCAGCCGACCGGTTTCGCCGTCACGCAACAGAACTGAAATCAAGGGAAGACTAAATATTACAATATAAAATATAAAACATGAGAAGCATGTGATAAAATAAAGGTTGAAAGATATAATGGAAATCATATCAATCCCTATCAGGCATTCCCTCTGTTTACAGAGGGAGGGCTGCCTGGATCTGACATAGATCGTTTCCAATACCTTCAAATGTAACACAGAATGAGCATAATTAAGGATGGGAAATGAGTCAGTGCTGAAATTGATGGCACAACTTTGATTATTTATAAGGTGCTCAGCAATGGCGGAGCTGGATGTGGTCCCGATCTTGTCACCTGATTGGAACGTAGCATTCCTAATTTTTGCGGGAACGTCCTGATTTATCCGTGCGTCTAATCGCAAAGTAGTTCTACCTGTGTATTCAGCTCCGGAACTACATCCAGATCGGTATATCTCATCATTAATATGGTAGGTAGGCAGAACGTCCTTTTCAACAGAAACCCAAGAGACCTTGTAGAGAAAACAATGTGCACATTCGAAATGGCGGAAAGATAGCAATTTTTTTTAACTGTTGAGCAGATTTGTTTGGCAAATTTACCACTTATTGAATACAACCAGGGCAAACAGAAATAAACAGGCCATTTAGAAGCCGTACTCGGCTATATATATATATATATATATATATATATATATATATATATATATATATATATATATATTATTATTATTTATTAAAATCACATCGTGTAGCGAATTATGCGGAGAGGCGGCCTGGCAGAACGGATCTTATGTTGCAATACCCAAAATCCGTAATGAAGCCAGCGTAACATCACTGATGACCTCTACCGTTGTATTTTATAAATGCATGTTTAGAATATATATATGATGATTGTCACGTCTTTGCAGAAAACTATCGCTTCACTTTTCATATTTTTTTTGTGTTTTTTTCATTCAGAATTTTATTATTTTCATCATTTTTAACCGAGCTAACACTCTGCTATGGGTCTGTAAGTGATTCTTAAGGCCAGCATCGCTTTTAAAACCTCTCTTATATACGTGCCAAATATAAAGTTTATCTGTGTTACCTCTGTTGGAAATTTATCTGTACCAGTGTAAAATCATGTTCCGCAACAAATTTACAAATCTTCCTACAAAACTCACACTAGTAACCTGCAGGTCTTTCTGGTAGTGTTGCATTCACAGAAGTTTGCAAGTGAGCTTTTTTGTGTGATCTCATGTGTCTGGCTAAACCAGCTGCCGAAAGGCTGACTTTTCCCCGAATACTGCGAGTGTGTTGGTGTCCTAGCTCCTGGGTCGGATTCTATTTCCTCTTTCCCCTTGTTCAATTCTCTTCTCAAAATTGTTGCAGTGTTCCCAAATCAACCTTCTCCAAACAGATCTATCTCCAACAACATTTTCGCAGTTTTCAGATTAACATCAAGAGTCTATATTTATTTGTATAAATGTTTATATAACATTTATATATAATAATGTTACGTTTTTTTTTTTTTTTTTTTTTTTTTTTAGCTCTGAAACTTTATACGGTAAAATCGAACGCGTGATATGATCAGTCTGAGTGTCAATAGAGCCGATTTTCAGACGTTTAATATATATATATATATATATATATATATATATATATATATATATATATATATATATGTGTGTGTGTGTGTCTGTGTGTGTATATATATATGAAGAAATATACTTTTAAGGTGTGCTATAGTTATGGGATAAAGTGCTCGATATCAGAGACTGAGCGTGTGTAAATACAAAAGTGAACTTTGAAGTCAACATTCAGAGGCGACAGGCTGTTTCATGCTGGACGAAATCGTCAGGCGACGTGGCCTCTAAGTGTTGACTTCAATGTTCACTTTATATCTATCTATCTATCTATCTATCTATCTATCTATATATATATATATATATATATATTATAAATTTACTAATTTAAAAATATGGTTCCATGTTTTTAAATTGGTAAATTTATAATATTTATGCTCTGTAGATTTGCATTGAGGAGTCTTTTGTAAAAATAAAAATATTAGTAAGAACAGCGGATTATATATCTTACTGTTCTTCCTCTTTATTATAATATATATATATATATATATATATATATATACATACAGAGAGAGAGAGAGAGAGGGAGAGAGAGATACACGCACACATAGATATATATTACTAATATTCATTTAATATAAGGACCTAGAGCCACTCAGAGTAGAGGTGTCTTTGAATGAGGTTTTGAATGTAGGACGATGAAATAGGGTGGGTATTATGAGAATATTTAGGATAGTTAACGGTTGAGCTTAAACTTGAAGAAGTTAAGATTGTTTTGATCAGGGAAGCATCTTCCCAGGAGTCTGTTCCATAAAACAGCGATTCTTGGAAAGAAATTGTCTGGGTGGAACTTAATAACGGAATACGAAGGCAATGAGCATGATCCGAGCAGGTCCGTAGTATGACAGGTTTTAGATGTAAAGACCTGAATTGGTGGAACTAAGGATCGTAACTCCTCTGAACCTTTGCCAAAGTCTTGTAAGGCGATCAATATTTCGTCTGTGGTTGTAAAGTGGACGCTTTTGAACTTCAGACTCAAAAGTTAGGATTGGGTTGTTCCAGCCAAGAGGTAAACGCAAACTCCATTTTGGGTCTGATTTAACTTGTAAACAAAAAAAGGAGGACCGCTGAAGAAATGGATAACGACTAGAATTGAGGAATTCGGAGAGCCAGTCGGATTCATTACATTCACTTAGGGAAATGTGTGGACCTTCTTCTCCCCCAGCTATGGTTAAATTGCAGAACAGACTGGTTTCTATAACCTTGAGTGGTAACCGGTCTTGGAGAATGAAAACACTGAATTCAAAACTGGCCTGAAGAGGGTTGATTTTCGGCAGGCCATCTTGCCTAATAAACACAATTTCTACTGCGGCTGCAATACACATGGTGGTCCTACGACCCCAGGGGTCACAGAATAAAAAAAAAACAAACTTGTAAACACAGAACGAAAATGGAGTACTGCTACTATATCTCGGCATGTTTAGATGTTCTTGTTCATATATATACAGTGTGTCCCAAATGATGGGACACATTTTAAATGTAAGTATCTTGGATTATAAAAATGACATAGAGCACCAAATATATCTTATATACAAGAGTTCATTGTATTACGTAAGATTCTAACTTTCTGTTCTGAAGAAAGCAGGTGCCTCACACATTCCACGTACGATTTCATTTTCAAGTCTTTTTCCACTGCTGCTTGGATTGTCATAGCTGAAATTCATCTCCCATGTCTTATGAATTGAGTTGGATCTTTTCTAATTGATCTCTATAGTTCTTAGTCGAAATGATGATTCCTCTTGCTGTTGTAACCTCCTGATCCTATTTTCTATTGTCTTTTTCAAACTTATTCACCGTTCTCTTGGTGGTTCTTGAATCGAAATTGAAGATGGAAGCCAGAGTATGAATGTTTGGTACCATTACTGAAGGCCTGAATGATCTTTTTCTTTTCACCATTGCTGAACTGGGAAGACAGTGAATCCGACACAAAACAATTGTAACCTGCTGGCTTTTCATCTGAATAACTCAAATGGTTTTTCAATGATTCTTACAACAAATGGTGTCAAGATAGCTAAACGTCTTATTTGAAAACCTGGAAAATAGAAACTCAGTTTAGTAGATTTTTAGATATTAAACATTTTGTGAGATGCTTATTATGCATATATAGAGGGTGTTCCATAATGATAGTACACATTTTAATGATAGTACACATTTTAAATGCAAGTATCTTGGATTATAAAAATGACATGTAATACCAAATATATTTATTACGGAACTGAGTTCAGCCTATTATCTAAGATTTAGCTATTTCCTACAGGTATTTGATATATTTTTTTGCTGACGGTGGTCCCCATAATGTCGTTGGCCCCAAAAGAAATTGCATGCATCATGGAAGCTTACTTCAAAGATCCGTCGTTGCCGCCCAAAGGAAATTCCGTCAACATTTCAGAATGCGAGAGGCACCATCCTGAAAGGTGATTCTGCGTGCTGTTACAAACTTCTCTTCGTGGTGATGACCATCTCAGAGATGTAATATTCAAATCTTAGATAATATGTTGAACTCTTTTATTTCCGTTATTAATAGTATAACTCGCCTTCGACCGGGTCTTTCATTACTGGGAATTTTTACCGTTCAATTGGAGCAGATTAAGTTTAAAGTCTGCCCACCCCAAAATCAATATTAGTAACAACATTTGGGTGCAAAAGAGGGACATTCCCAAATGGGAGGGGTTAACAATTTGAAGGGCGGACCCGAAAAAGGCCGTTTTTGCGTTCTCAAACTTGCAAGGAACGAACCTTTTCCATGGACCGTCATAATAATAATATACGATAATTTTTATTTATAATATATTTTTTTTATAATTCTAATAATCTTTTGCATTAGATTTCAACTCCCTAAATTGATTGTAGGCTGTTTTTTTACAGACATTATATTCTGCCTTTGATTTTTGCGCAAAGTGTAAAAAATCAGTTTTTTCGATTTTTCACCTTCAACGTTGTAATTTTTTCCAGCCAATTTTCACTCAAAACCGGCACTGAAGTATTAGGTTGGTGCAAAAATAATGACGTCATAATGTCGTTTTTTGATGTATTTTTTAACGTCAAAAAACGACATTATGACGTCATTATTTTTGCACCAACCTAATATCTATCAAACAAAAAAAAATTTAATCGAAATCGGATGAAAACTATGGAAACACATACACAACATCCGATCACACACACACAGACACACACACACACGCACACACATACATACATGCATACATACATATACACACCCATTTTGAGAATGTTAAATACAGAAAGGTGTAATAAATATATGTGGATCTCTATCATTTTTATAATCCAAGATACTTGCATTTAAAATGTGTATCATCATTATGAGAAACAATGTATTTCTTTTGAAAAACATTTCGACCGTATCATTATTATCCGTCTTCATCAGTATACAAATAGAGGCTACCCTAAGCCACTAACCCACCAGCATGACAGTCTATTTTTGTTTAATCGTATAAAGTTGATATCTGAAAACCGATATTTAATGCTGATAATTTTTTTCAATATTTCAACAATTCTATTCTATATATTTTCTTTTGTCGATATTTAAAATAAATTGGTATATTTATGGTGGCGATGTCGCACTTACAAATAGCAGAGAGACGTAAACAGGTATTGAAACGATATAGATCAATATCTTCCCAGAGGTGTTCCGACCATTTGTATCACACATCGACTTGCTGCAATTCGTATGGTTAGAAGAGACTCAACTAGAGATACGATGATGTCTATTAAACGAGCTAGTGGAGAGAGAGCTGACACCTTTAATTGGGTCTAAAAATTCACAGAACGGCGACAATACGAACCCCTCATGATTTAGATTCTGATTCTTAAGAATATAAACTATCATCTTTTATTTGGTGACGAACCCACACAAAAGTCTACAGCTACAACTTGCATGACACTTATTTTATACAGCATGTCTCTTCAAGGCGTTGGCGATCATGGCTATTCTGCCAATCATATTCAAAAACTTGTTTGATAGGTGATTATGACTCTCCCCAACATCCTATCATTTTTAGCTCTAATCAATGTTTGCTTCATTACTATCCGACACTATCCGTGTTCTGGAAATCATCTACAAACGCTAGTTTGTTAAGTGATCATGCCTCTCCACAACTTCCTATCCTTTATTGCGCTAATCAATGTTTGTCTCATTACTATCCCTCCCAATCCCTATTCTGTCAATTATATACAAAAGCTCGTTTGGTATGTGATCATGCCTCTCCACAACGTCCTATCCTTTTTAGCTGTAATCAATGTTTGTCTCGTTACTGTCCCTTCCAATTCCTATTCTGGAAATCATTTACAAAAGCTTATTTGGTAGGTTACTCGATGTTCTGTCCGTCTTGCCTTTAATATATCCTGTGAGTTTCCAAATCTCCATGTCCTCTTTCCTCGTCACGTGTTCTATAAATTTCAACTGTCACTTTTTGATTTTAAGTACAAGTTTTCATTTTATTGAAGACTTCCTCATTGTTCAGATCTTCCGTCCATGGTATTCCCAGCATCTTTGTGTAGAACCACATCTCTTTTGCTAAGATTTTCCTCTCCATTACTGAATAAAGGATTCGTTAAAAATTCCGTGAAGGTTCCCGACGACGACAAAATGCCCCTGACGAAGGCCGGAGGGTACAATAACCGAAAGCTTGTATGACATCCAAGCTGAGAATGTGGGTCTGAGTAGCAAGGTTATATACTACTACTACTATTACTACTACTAGTACGAGTAATAATAATAATAATAATAATAATAATAATAATAATAATAGTAATAATAATAATTCGTTATAACTTCCTTGTTGGCCACATGTTTTAACCATGCTCACATGTTCCTTCTATTTTCAAAATTTGTAGAACCACATTTCTGTGGTCTCAAGTCACCGCTTCATTTGTGAGGAAATTGTCCAGCATTCACTGACACATGGAAGGATTGATATGAAATATAACTTTGGTACTTTCTTAGAGGGTTTATTTTTTTTTCTTTCTCTAATGAAAGAGAAAAGAAAACTATTTCGGCAAACAGTGAGATCAAATCTGAAGCTAAATTTGAATATTAATACGATCTCTGCTGTTTACTCAGTTTAGATTAATAGAATGTATAACTATTTTCAAGCACTATTTACCCTAAAGCTTAATTGCTATTAATCAACAAATATTAATTAATTATTATTAATTAATTACTATTAACATATCGTCACTCTTATGCTGTTATGGTTGATGGTGTGTCGTAGGCTGTACTTAAGAATGTCGCAAAGTTTGAAAATTTCAATATCAAGAAAGCAAAACATGTTAAGAATTTCAAAATAAAACGCGTTATATATTCACTATTTACATTATTCGGACTATTGCCCTCATCTTTGTTGCCATATTTATTACAAAGTTTCGGCCGTTGTATGCTCCGGCCTTCTTCAGGTGGTTGGAAAGTCGAACTGAACCCTTTATTTCGCTCATGGGGTAGACTGTTCCAGTTCCAAGTGCCATGTCTAATGCATGTCAGTTATCAGTTATCTCCTGTTAATTCCCATCTTCAAGTTCTACACCGCCTTAACCAGGTATTGAACTCACATCTCTTTGGGTCCTGTCACTGGATCTAACCATTGCCTTTATCCACTGTGCCTATGTCTGTGCGTCTGTGTGTGTGTGCGTGTGCGTGCGTGTGCGTGTGTGTGTGTGTGTGTGTATGTGTGTGTGTGTGTGTGTGTGTGTGTGTGTGTGTGTGCGTGAATTGGTAGGAAATCGAGTGAATGGCCTGTTCTTTGTTGGTGGGTTGATGTCAAGCAAGCCATCATTGCTCTTTTGTGGGTTCGAACTTAAAGAGGTGTACCAAACGTATAGTCTTGTTTCAAACTAAGAGAAATTTAGCAAATACCTTCACATACCTTCAAATACCATCGTCCTAGAAAAATGACAGAGGACAAAAGGTTAACAGTGTGGGCAATGGAATAGACTGGTCGAGTTCAAGTCGAGGCTGTTATTTTCACTTCTCACTGTTGCCCTTGGGAAAGGCATGACTCATTCTCGTTTACCTCCACTAAAACTATGAGTTAAATAATTGGATAGAGTGTGTTTTTGAGCCTTGATTGGCATCCAGTTAGGAGAATGACAACTCTGAATTATAAATTGTGAAGAAGGCAACAGGGAATTATTCTGTCTTTACCAAAAACAATCCAAGCAAAGCCTAGTAGATATTTTTAAAAATAGGAAATCATGGAGAACCATGATCATTTATGTCCTAAAGGGATATGGCACTTAGTAAGAAAGAGACGGATGGTTTGCGTGATTATATATACAAGGTGGTAGATCAAACTCATGAAGCTTTAGGTTTCAGGGCCCCTATGACCCAGAAGGGTCCCTATGACCCAGAAGGGCCCCTATGACCCAGAAAGGCCCCTATGACCCAGAAGGGCCCCAGAAGGAACATTTTTTAATGAGTGAATTTTTCTTCAAAATTGATGTTTTTTTTTAAATGGTTGTTATTAAAATAAGGCCATTTTGGTGATAGAATCTTAAGCCAATGTGTTGAAGTAGATAGTGTTGGCCTTCGAATATTCCCTAATATCCATTTTATATTGCGCCAAAATTCACCTGTATTTGGTCAAATTTCAAAATTTTTGGGGGGGCTTGCAGCGCCCAACCCCACCAGCTCGATGAACTCGTCAGAATCTATCCATGACCTACATTTTGTCAGTTGGATCCTGGAATTTATTGTTGCTGTTTGTGAAGAGGGCCCCATATCTGTTCAAGCTTCAGGGCCCCAAAAATGTAGATCCGCCACTATATATATATATATATATATATATATATATATATATATATATACAGAGAATGAGGGAGAATAATCAGAGACGAACATTTTGCGTGACAAGCTGAATAAACTTTTCTTGTATGACAGCTGTTCAAAACGTATTAAGCTCTTATAATCCGATCCTCGTCAACTTGAATTTCTTTTAACCCAACCAAATTTTGAGGAAACCGTTTTATTCCCAATTACGGTTTATCTTTCTGACACACCATGACACAAGTAAAAGACATGTGGTCCGATCACCTTACAACGGTCAGTTCTTCTTTATAATCTCATCTCAAATATTTTATTTGAGCTGTCTCTCTTTGTGTTTACATCAATCCAGACTGCTTAAATGATATATTTTGCTTTGTTTTTATTTTTATTATAGTTCATATGGGGCGCGAGGTCGAGTGGTTAGAGCGTTCGCTTTCTGTGATCATGACACCCGGGTTCGAATCTCACCATGGTCGATTTATCAGGAAAGGAGACATTCTGGTGTTATTGGAATAGATCGAGGTCCATCCCAGCGTGTGGCACCTTTGGAAAGTGGAAACCATACCGCGGGTAGACCCAAGCCTTGTGAGTGAAATTGGGTAGATTGGAGTCCGTTGATAGCTATGCTAGCACGAAGCCAGATGTCATCGTGGCCATGTTCAAATTGTTGGTCGCGCTAGATAACACGCTTTCTCAGAAGCTGTAACTAAGGTCTGCTCAGCATAGTTGCAGTATAAACCACAGGTTGAGTAGCCTGAGAGATATGGATTGGCTAGCCGTCCCAGTAAACAGGTATCCTCGAACACGTGTGGCAAGCCATTTTATATATATATTTTTACAGGTATTAAATCCATTGGTAAATAATCCAAGTGGATCCTAATAATATAAAATATTCAAATGGATCCACAAAAAGAGCTCAGTGTAACATGGCATATAAACAGTATTACAGAACAAAATCCAAAATTACCACATATGGCGGATGTATGGATCTATTTCAACCGACGAAACTACATTAGTCGTATTCAACCCCGGTGTAAAGTCTATACACCGTCTGTTGAAATAGCTCTGTAATATGAGATAATTTTGGATTTCGTTGTGTAATAATATATATATATATGTATGTGTGTGTGTGTGTGTGTGTGTGTGTGCGGGTGGGTGGGTGTTTGTGTGTCTAAAAATTCAGATATAGCTAAAAATATATCTGTAAAAAGACAATATGAATGATGGCACAAGGAAACCTATCCTAGCCGACGCACTTCAATCTCTGATATACTTAAAAAAAAAACAGAAAATTCTTGAGAGTGCCGCTATCAGATCTTACCAAAATATAAATGTGCGCACCGGATTTTTTCAATTATCACTTCATTTTTTGATTGCGCAGTTAAATTTTTGCTATATAGGAATAAAGTGTCGCTGCCGACACTTGAGTTTGAACACAGATCACCCGAGAGTAAACACAGTCGATCCCATTAAGGAGACCACATGATCATAGAGGAAATGCATAAGTAGGAAGTTGTGTGACGTCTAAACGATCTTTATTTCTAGTCTATCTTTTATTACTATTCGGGTCGTCATTTCTACCTCTATCCTCTATTACTAAATAAAATACTACTCCCCCAATCCATCATACATGTCTATTAAAAAAATATGAATTATCAGGAAACGATTATTTAACACATATAATTCATAACTTAATTTTTCAAACTAAAACAATATAAATTGTCTCATTCATTCCAAAGACGCCATTGCGTCTTAGTGGCATTGTCGCCTTGCTTGCGGTAAATTAATTTTTTTTTTAAATTCTTTTTTTTTTAAATTTTTATAATGTAAATTTTTATAATCTTTCTATATAATTTGAGCGAAAATCCTAAAACTTATCTTTTAAAAAATGAATTTTCTTGATTTTTAACGATGTGGCGCCGTATTCCTGCAACTTTCGCCCGCCGTATAAAGGTTAAAACAGCACGGTTTGAGAAAATATGAACAGTATTAATAACAGGTTTCCTGTATTTTCTTCTAAGAATTCCATGCAAATATGTTTTTACTACTGGAAATAACATAGCATATTTTATGGGACATAAACTGTTTATAAATTAGATATACCTTTGATTAGAAAGCAATACATCTGTTCCATCAGTCGATATTGAAGAGCGCGTCTGTGTCTTTTAACAGTAGTTCAAGTTTAACAGATGCTCAGTTTGAAAGAATCCCTACGACAAACCTCCCAAGAAGACTGGGAGAAGAATGTTGGGCCCGTAGGAAATTTGCTTGATATACAAAGCAGTAGACGTATCACTTCTTTAAAAAAAAAAAAAATGATTGCTAGTCATATTTAATTCTGTGCGGAGGGACCCCTCGGTTTATCTTAGTAGGATCGATGGATATCACATCATCGCGGCAGTTTACTTGCTTTGTTCCCCCGGAGATTTGCTTGTTCATTCTGGTTAAATCCTGTGAACACACTTCCGTTCCACACCCGATAAAAGTCCAGGACGCCAGTAACAAATTGTGAGCTATAAACACCCGCTAATAAACGATATCAGCTGTAACTTTGAGGGTCTAAGGTCTACAACCAAGAAAGACATTAGATTCTGGCTGCTTCTCCAGCTATTTTTTTTTTTGTTGTAAAAATTTTTACTTTTTCAGCCATTTTTATTTGACGAAAAATTTCAAATGCAAATCTTGGTTTTTGACAATTACTTCTTGAAAGTTTTGAAAAAGAAAAATTGAGAATACACTGTGAGATTTTAAAAAATATTACATTTTTTATTTTTGCGTTTCTAAAATTTCAATTTCATTTATTTTAAAAGATGACATGAAACATACGTATTGGACTGGTGTTGTTATAGTGAACCGATTTTGTTTTGTTTTTGTTTTGTTAATAATTTCACCCCAAGCAGGGCAGTAAAGCCACAAAGACACAAGGGATTAGTCAGTACGAAAGAATAAGAAAAAAAGATAAACATTATTATGGAGCGAGAACAATACAAAAAATGGAATGCTAGAGGCGTTTAGATTATCAGCATGTAATAATAATAATAATAATAATAATAATAATAATAATAATAATAATAATAACAACAGCAATAATAATATCAAAATACAATGACCTTGAAATCGAAATCTCAAAAATGTGACGCATGAGTACATCAACAATTCCAATTGTAGTTGGTTTGCTTTCTTTCGTTTTACGGTATATCAACCTCAATGGGTTGTTTAATGCCGATAAGATTTTTATTACTGGTAATTTTTTTTTTTTTTTTCAAAAATCTATTACTGGTAATATTTTCCCTTCAAAAACGTATCGCTGGTTATTTTTTTAAAAAAATGTATAGCACGTTTTTTTTTTTTTTTCCAAAATGTATAACTGGTAATTTTTTCCCAAAAATGTATTACTGGGAATATTTCTTTTTGAAAATGCATTGCTGCTAATAATGCATTGCTGGTAATATTTTTTTACAAAGTACTTCTGGCATTAAAACCTATTTTTACACTTTCATAGTGTTTTTATCCCAGTTTGGGGGTTAACTATTTACCCATAAATGGGACCATAACAGGTATTACCACACAGGGTCAGGGTGCACCTGGGAACAACAGCAGTTAAGACGTGGTTCCACGTCTTCTAAACCTCCTGATCAGAGGCCTTGCTTTTAGACGTAGGTTATCTATCGTCTTATCCAGGATGCCGGATGCAGTTTATCGTTTTACCCAGAACGGAGTTGTAGTTGGAGCCCTCGGATTGATTGGAAAACATTTCAATAGATTCATTTATCTATGTAAAATATGTACAACTTTTTTTTTCAAGACTGCTCAGTGTAAAATGTCATGATGCCATTTCTGACCTGTAACAATTTTATGGAACTCTGCAATACACACAGAACAATCAAAGCTAATTTTCTAGACTTCTGGACGGGACCCGGAAAGAAATGAGTATACACCAGAAACCAAAGGAAATAATAATAATAATAATAATAATAATAATAATAATAATAATAATAATAATAATTGTGAATGATATAAAAATCCCGTTCGGGAAGATTTTTTTATCAAGGTTGCAACATCCAGTCAACAGAGAGACATCAAAATCTGCAAAGGCAAGGTGTGGGGTGTCCTAGATGGCCCGGCAATACTCTGGAAGTCCCCCCTCTCTGATAATATTAAGAGGGACTTTTTTAAGGCCACAGTAGAATTTGTCTCGTCTACGGCTCAACAACATGGACATTGACGAACCAATAAGAAGCATCACTTGACGGAAAATACACAAGGATGTTACGAGTTGCATTGGGCATCAGATGGAAGAAATACTCAACAAAGAAACGCTTATATGGACACCTTTTTCCTATCTTAGTTTCACTAAGAGAGAGAGAAGGCTTCAATTAGCCGTACACTCCTGGAGAAGTAAGTCAGAATTTGTGAGTGATAGACACCTTCATATGGAATCCATTGTACAGCAAAAGATCGGTTGGAAGACACCTACATTGATCAAATTGTAGATGACTCTGGATGACATCTGGAGGGACTGCTGACAGCGATGTCTAACAAAGATGGTTGGGAGGAACGAGTTAGGAGAATCCAGGAATTCTCGACCTGATTGATAGATTGATATAATAAAGAGCAGACAAATATGTGCAACAAATTTATGGAAGCCTTGAAATATGTGAATTACAAAAGTTTGCTACTAATGGATTCTTATCACATTTTATTTTATCACATTTTCCCGTATACAGGATGTCCATAAAACTCGTGTGCACATTAAAAAAATTACAACTTTATTTGTATTTGCGATAGAAATAATTTGTAAAAAGGATTAGAAAGAAGTAAATCTATATTTTTTTTATGATTTTATTGAAATTTTATATAAGTTTCTACATGTCTTCCATCATTATCAATAAAAAGGGTAATACGATTTTGCAGTTCACGGAAAACATTTGCCAACTGATTTAAAGTAATGCCTGAAATCACATTAGTTATTTTAGCTATACTTAAAACTAGGTACATGAAACTTTATAACACTTTTTACAGATTATTTCTATTGCATATACAAATAAGGTTATAAATTTTTTCAAGTGCACACAAACTTTATGGACACCCTGTATTTCTCACATTTTGCGTAGATTTCTCACATTTCGTATGTATTTTATTACATTTCCTCGTATATTTCTGACACTTTTATATATATATATATATATATATATATATATATATATATATGTGTGTGTGTGTGTGTATTTACTCATTAAAAGAAATATTTTTGTAAAAAAAGACTGCTTTCGTGCACAGAACAGCCATGTCCAGATAGTTCCGTAAAAATTAGGGATTGATTTTGAACTCTATCGATATTGTGAAGGAGCCCCTTTCTAAAATGACAAGAAATAAATATATTTCGATTCTGACAAATGTCTTGCCTTAAGGAAAAGTTTAATAAATTATAAAAGCTAAATTCTCAAAATTGTTTCTCTCGTCCGCTTCTGTAAAGCGAATTTCGCATAATCAGTTTTGAAATCAGTTTTAATACGAACATTTGCCATAATTTAAAAAGAAAATGAGCGATAGACAAAACAGCTAAACTCTTCCTTTGTGTTCAAGGGATGTCAGAGTTCGAGCTTCGATGAGATGAGAACAAAGAAATAGTCTTTGTAGTTACAGCTGGACATCTGCCAGGCCAAAAACAGCCGGACAACACGTGATCAGTTCATGGTTATTTGGGATCAGAGTCGCACTGACGTCATGACCTGGTATTTTCCTCCCGTTATCGACTAGCAATGACCCTCGGAAGAGATTAAACCGTGACCCCGTTTTTTCTACCTCCCACACCATCACTTGAAGAGGTCACCTAGCGTTGACAAAAACATTGCTACCAACGCCAACACTGCATATTTGTCGAATTGTGGAGGTTTTTTTTTTTTTTTTTTGTTTATACCCAAGAATTTGGTCAATTTCTGGAAAGAGTGGGGAAGAGGAAAAAAAGAAAAAAGGAAAACGAAAGAGAGAGAGGAAGGGGATAAAGTGGGTGTATGTGTAAGAGAGAAATACAGATAGAAAGAGAGAGAAAGAGGAAGAGATCTATATGTTTATTTTTGGGATTATCCTCTATGTAGGCAAATAAATACAAATCTATACGCATTTCTTTAGATAAAGATAAATAAATATGGGATTTTTATCTATCTATCTATCTATCTATCTATCTATCTATCTGTCTATCTATCTATCTATCTATATGTGATATTGATAGATTTGGATAGATGTAAAGGTAAAAGAGATCGCGTCATCTGGTCGAGAACATTAACACAAACGCTAGGCAACGAGCAACGGAGACATCGGAATGAAGAAAGAAAGTAATGAAGGAAAAAATGCGCTCATGAAGCCAAAAAACAGAAAGTGGCAAAAGCCGGGAACAGGGCGAGGAATAAAGAAAGTAACAAAGGCAATTAGATGGGAAAAAAATATAAAAGAACGGCAGACAAAGAAAAATGAATGATTAGATGGATATAGATAGATAGAAAGAGAAAGAATGACAAACATATGAAAAAAAGATAGATAGATAGATAAACCGCGAAAGAAAGAAGAAAGAAATGAAAATAGCTCAGTGAAGACAGAATGAAAAGAAGGAAATATATGAGGAGATAGATAGATATTAGGTTGGTGCAAAAATAATGACGTAATAATGTCGTTTTTGACGTTAAAATATACGTCTAAAAACGACATTATTACGTCATTATTTTTGCACCAACCTAATAGATAGATAGATAGATAGATAAAGAGACGGGCCCAGATAGATAGATATGAACAAATTAGATAGATAGATAGATAGATAGAAAGAGAAAGAATGGCAAACGCAAAAAAAATAGATAGATTAGAAACACAATTTTATAGAATTAATTCCTAAATAAATAATAAGAAGAACAATTTAAAGTAAAACAGAATGTGTGTTAGAGTTTCTATTCATCTATCTGTACCCAAGTTTATTGCAATATAACTATAACGACCTGTTCAGATCTATCTATCTATCTATCTATCTATCTATCTATCTATCTATCTATCTATCTATCTATCTTCGTTTTTCATTTCATATTCTTACCGATCTAACGAAAAATAGAGTGAGGAGAGAAATTGGAGTGAGAAAGAGGGACTACCGTGCATAGTGAGAATGGAGGATACTATAGAAACCAGGTACTGGTTAAGGAGCAGAGGCTGGGAGGAGTGAGCATTTAAAGGCCAAGCAACAAAACTGACAACAGCATAAAGACATCATTGGATCAAGAGTAAAGACAAGTGACAAACAAATTGTAGGCTGAAGACTGAAGGCGTTTTATTTGCTTGTACTCATCCCAACCCAGTAGCGTACAGAAGGGAGTGGGGCAGAATGGGGGAAAGAAGGGGGTTGTAGAATGTGGGGTAAAAGGTGCGATAGCCGCGGGCATCGATATTAGGGCATCCAATCAAAGAGTGAAATACATTGTTTTTTTTTTTAAATTTGAATAAAGTGTTTATTTCATGTTTCATGTGATTTTTGCATATTTGAAATGTGTTCCTTTCTCACATTTCTCAATACTAGACTGTGTAGCCCTCCCCACTAGAGTCTTAGCAGCATACAATCAAGGAGTTGGTCCAGGGCATCATCAAGCATCACCAAACCTCTGCACGTCACTGTCCCAACCCTTCTTCTTTTCTGCTGCGTCTCTTTAGGACAGTCGTCGGCAACCTTTTCCGAACAGAGCGTCGCATGATATATGACTCATCGCAAGGCGGGCTGCGCTACTAAAATTTTCCAGGTAACTTTTCGTTGAAGGTACCTCAGTGATTTTCACTACACAAGATCTGTTATATAGGAATAAAGTGTCGCTGCCGACACTTGAGTTTGAACATAGATCGCCAGTAAGCAAACACGGGCGGTCCCGTTATTGAATTAAGTAGACCACGTGACCAGAAACGAAACGCATATATGGGAGGAAGCGTGTGTCTAAATGATCGCTATTTCTATTCTATACTCTATTAATATTCGGATCAGCATTTCTAATCTATCCTTTATTACTATACGGACCGCTATTCTCTATTCTATTCACTATACTATTTCTCTATTCAGATGACTATACGGGTAACTTGTCAAGTGCATATTATCGAGTAAGTACTATAAGTGCGAATGTTATTCGAAGGCGTCTGACACTAGTATTGTTCAACGGCGTTACTAAAGTATCTGTCTATATTTCTGAGATGAGTTATTATGTACATTATTTACATTATTCGGACTATTGTCCTCATCTTTGTCGCCATATTTTGTGCCATGTTTCCTGAAGGACACATGGCACAATTATACCAAGACTTCAATTTTTAATTATAGAAAAAAAGTAACTTTGTCCCAAAGAAAAAAAGCTAACTAACTAGCTAACTAACGCCTTTATCGACTGTGCCATGTGTTCTCAAGGACGCATGGCACAGTGGATAAAGGCGTTAGTTAGATCCAGTGACAGGACCCAAAGAGTGTGAGTGCTTAAGGCAGTGGAGAACTTTTAGAGGGAAATTAACAGGAGATAACTGATAATTGACATCCATTAAACATAGCACGTGGAACTAGAACAATCTACACCAGTGAGTGAAATAAAGAGTTCAGTTCGACATTCCAACCACCTGATGAAGGCTGGAGCGTACAACGGCCGAAAGGTTGTAATAAATATGGCGATAAAGATGAGGACAATAGTCCGAATAATGCGAATAATGGCGTTACTATAGTTGTATCTGCGATTAAAAAGTCTCTACTACAACGAGAATTACGAAAGTGACAACGATTATTCGTTGGCATTACAAAAAGATCATACCCGATCTGTCTTAGAAATAGGGAAAAGTTGAGCCTTTTTTCTTTGGGGCAAAGTTTTCTTTTTTTTTCTATAATTGAAAATTGAAGTCTTGTTATAATATCAATGATTGTAATCAATGTGATTAATATACGGCGCTGCATGTAATTTGTTTCTAAATTATTCATTTGAAAATACAATATTTTCTCTTTTTTTTTTTTACATAAAACAGTTTCTTTAATGTAAATGATCCTGACTAATCATTTCGACTTCAGTCACTTTTTCACCGACCTGACTTAGTTTTTCTCTGTCTTTTCTACAAATATCTTCATGGCATCTGCTCTGATGAGCTTTTTTTTTTATCCCTGTGCACCGAATACATGAATTTAAGCGTACTGCTAGATTGATAAGGCGTCACCATTTTACTGCTGATAGCTAAATGCAACGGTCACTTCTACTCCATCAGTTTCTTTTCTCGCACCTCCCACCTGTGGAACTCACTTCGTTTCCTTGCTTTCCTGATAATTACCATCTTCAAAAATTTAAATGCAACCACAATCGTCATACTTTATTTTCTTGAACCCCGTTCATGTTTTGCCCTTTCCTCAATAACTTTTTATATTCTTAGTCCTTCTCTTTCACTCCCTGTAACGCCTTGCCTACTAATGCCATTACCGCTAGGCTTGGTGTGAAATGATTAAAAAAAGAAAAAGAAAAGTCCTTTCTGTTTTCCATTTTCTTTAAACCAATCTAGTAACGTTTCATCAAATCATCAAGTAGACCCTAAATTTTCTCCAATCAATGGCAAAACTCTTAATCAGACTCCTTGCCTCAAACGTCTATTGGAAATTAAGTTCAAGCGAAAACATTTTATTACTAAAACAGCAAAAAATACTGAGACCAGCGGAGCCAAAATGTTACCCAACTGTCGACAGGGTATATATAATAAAAAAATATTCATTTTGTTTTTCTCATTAAATGTCATAAGGAGTGTTTATCTTAATTAACTTCATTATAAAAGTACCACTTTCTATTGTATTCTAATATGCTCTTAAAAATGCACAATTTGGTGTACATAATTGCGATGAAAAAGCAATAATTTTCGGTATGTTTGTCAATCGCGTTGACTTCTAGGGAAAATAATTGAATATTTTGCTGTTGCTTTCTACAAGGCTTTGATTCAAAATTAGCCCTTCATCTTGAATGGGTACCAACCAAGGCTAGAGAGATAAGTCTACCTTACTATATAACTTATAGCTGAGGAGAGTGAAAGAGAGAGAGAGAGAGCGAAAGTGAAATTTGATAGGTTATTTCATCACTTGATTTCACCGTGTGTCTATTAATATAAAGTGACCTAATAATCTTTAGAGGCATGATTCTGACAATCACTGTTTCCGTTCTCTTTCTTATATATATATATATATATATATATATATATATATATATATATATATATATATATATATATATATATTAGGAATCTAAATGGAATAATAATAAAAAAAAGCGAAAAAATATTAATCTACAACCCAGTGTGTCTGAAGATTTTAATTTTTTAATTTTTTTATTGTTCAATATATATATATATATATATATATATATATACTAATTTAAAAACCAGGTTGGCAGTGACTGGGCACTATTATCTGATAGTCGTGGCCAGTCACTGCCAATCTGGTTTTTAAATTAAGGTTGAAGCGTTGCCATTTCTTATGGCATTGAGCACTTTTATGCCGGTAGGCTACTTTTTAGGCAGACTCTTTTCACAGCTGGTCATTCTTTCCTGCATATATATATATATATATATATATATATATATATATATATATATATATATATATATAATGAAATATATATAATTATTTTAATATATTTTCTGTTTATATGTTACTTTTATCGATACAAATATTTAAGTAAATGCTCTCTTTATAATAAACAATATTAACAACATTTAACAGCCTGAATGTCCGAAAAATTTCATAGAAAATATGTGTCCTCCGACATATAGCCTGATGTACTATACCATTTAGCTACAGAGGAAGCGTCTGGTTAGCAAGAAATCATGGAGAAATCATGGAGAAATCATGGGAAATTTGTAGTTTAAAAACAGTAATTTACCTTGCTCACCAGACACTTTCTCTGTCGCTAAATCGACGATATGAACAACTTCTGTACACGCAGACTATCACCAAACGAAAAACATGCAAGAAAACTGGAAAAACGATACAATTAATAAATAAATCCATGACCATCATATTTAACGAAAGATTTTTTACAAGAAACGCTGCTATATATATATATATATATATATATATATATATATATATATATATATATATATATATATATAATTTATCGAGTCTAGAAGAAACCTTGACAAAAGGCACTGGACGCCTCCGTCCTATATTTAGGACTCATCAGCAGTGCGTATCCACTACCGAGAATTGAAACCCGGATAGTTACGATATCAGGCAAACGTTGCACCAACTGTAGCAATGGGCCTCGGTGACGAAGAGGTGACACGATAATAGCGGCGCTCGATCACATATTCAATGGTGGAATTCATCCGAGTTTCCCTTACGCATAGAACTGTGCTCCAAGAGCCATTGACGACTATCCTCAAGCCGCTCCATCCAGAGTTTCGGGTTTCAATTATTACGTAATTATTAATTATTAATTCATAATTATGATTATCTCGAATCCTCCTTAATTTCTATCACTTCAAATAAGCACTGTTGAGTGATAAGCTAAATCTATATACAACAGCCACCTGCGTTAATGCAAAGCTCTTCAGTAAAATGAATTGGAGCACTTCGGCTGATTGGCATTTGTTTACATTCGTAAAAACAATACTCTAGATTTAGTTGTTTATCTCTGTCGAATGAAGATAGCTCACTAGTAGAAACTCTGACTGATCGGTTGGGTTTCAGGTCCGGACTTGAAGTATTCGGATGTCTAGTCGCACTGAGGAGCTGTGATACAGCGAAACAGTACTGTCTGCGAATGACATAATATATATATCTATATATATATATATATATATATATATATATATATATATATATAATTATTTATTTAAAAATATTATTCCAACGCTACATTAGCGTTGGAATTATATTTTTAAATAAATAATTATATTTATGCTCTACTTTTGTATCGAGCAGTGTTTTTTAAAAATAATAACAAAAGTACTAAAGAACTTTGGATTATTTACCTAACAAGTTCTTTCCTATTTTCTATATATTTTTACACACACACACACACACACACACACACACACACACACACACACACACACACATATATATATATATATATATATGGTGGCTGTAGACTCACAAAGTGAGTATGAATATTACATGTCCTGGCCTTCAGTTAAACTCCCTCCCACTACAACACACTACATTCATTGGTTGTGTGAACGACAGTGGCTCATAAAGCCAGTCATCGATCTGCATTTTTGTCACGTATGTGGCATAGCAAATCATCTCCGTGTGGTGCAAGTTGACTTTGATCAACATCACTTACAATCTGCATTTCATATGCCTTCTCAGGCCTGACCTGGATTTGCACACTCTAGTGCAGGTCGGGCATTTAAAGCATGCCAGTACAAAATCGTCATATGCAATAGACTGTTGGCTGTGACTTTCCATTATGAGGGTAACGGGTTGGCAGTTTACTGGCTGCTGCTTCCGACTGGTCGTTAGGAGCCCGAACTCTCTGGTAGCGCTTGGATTGGCTGCTCTGATCAGCAGTCGCATTATATCGGGTTATCTGTGGTGCCATGTCACGAATGGGTAGGTGTCACTTTAAGTATTTCTGATGGGCAACCCTGAGGCCACATTACGCCCCGCTCTCAGCTAAGATCTGGCTGGTTTGTATTGCCACTGACGACAGATAGTGACAATTATAGTGGTCTCTTTCCTCTCTCCTCAAAAAGAAATAAAACTAAACCAACTGACAAAAATCACCTACCCGCCTCAATCTGGATATTAGTTTGTGGCCCTGAGTTTCACGCTAGTGCGATCATCAGACAAACTGGTTTATTTTTGTTTAAAATGGATCTGTTTATACTTCTTTGTGTTTGATTATGTTTGGTGGTGGAAGGGGGATTTTTTTTCTGTGTTTGTTTGCGATGACACTCTCACACGCATAGACACAAGTATATACAGGTGTACACATTTTAGTTCCCACAAACACACCCATAAAAAACAATCCGAGGTTAGGCGCAGATATAAATCCACGCGTCTGAGCATACATATATACGCAATTGTAATTCTATTTTGGTGTCGAGACTGAATATGATAGCTCTGTCATTTATACTGAACACTTTCCACTAAGTACTGCGTATCACACATCTTAGGAAGTATGTGTGTATGTGTGTACATATATATGTGTGTATGTATGTGTTTATGTATATTTGATTCCATGTAACTTGGAAAGTATGTGTATGTACGCATGTGTGTATGTGTATGTATGTACTGATTCCTGGTAAGGGAACGGTACGTGTGTGTATTTGAGTGTGTGTGTGTGTATGTGTGTTAGGTTGAAGTGATGTGTTCACTGATTTCTCGTAGTGAGACAGTGTGTATGTATGGAGAGGGGATATACACATATATACACGCACGCTGACAAAAGCACACGAAAATGGAAATAGATCTAAGAACACACTGGGGTCATTAAAAGATAAGAATGCCGAAAACTACTCCATCATTTCTCGAACTAATCTTAATTGTTTTATAACCCTTCAAACAGAACTTTTCCCTGCCAGTTCAAGAAAGATGTTTGGATCACTAACAAAAAAAAGAAAATGTCTCATATCGAGAATATTTAACATCGAAAAACATAAAGAAAAAAATGAATTATTTTTAATAATATGTGGAAATCTTCACTCTTTGCCTGATGACGATCGCGAAACCGGAAACACGTGTAGCAAAATTATGGAAAATAAAGCATAATATTTTTTTTTAAAACTACATTACAACCAAAAACGTTTGCGGTTTGTCTCTTCTTTTTAATATACACACTTTTCTCTCGTTGGAACTACTATAACATTTTTCTTTTATATATATATATATATATATATATATATATATATATATATATATATATATATATATATATATAAAGGGTGTTTCATTAAGACTGATAATATATAATGTTATTTCATTAAGACGGATCAAAGTCAGCATTAAATGTTATTGGTGAAAATTTATTTATTTCACTATGAGATCAGGGTATTTAAGTCATGGCAATTATGCGTGAAAAATAATACCGCCCAAATGCCTGCCAAAGAAATAGAAAAAAAATCATTAGACACTTAAATTGAATTCACATTCAAAATCAGTCCAAGTTATTAGAACACCTTTATATATATATATATATATATATATATATATATATATATATATATATATATATGAAATGAAAATAACACTGCCACTTCATTTTAACAGATATATTTACCAGAAATATCTTGAAATACTAAAGAGTAAATTTATTCCATAAAATCGCTACTGGCTTCAACCATAGTTTCCAGACGACTTCGGAATCTCCTACAACTCTTCTAGACAGTCTGCTTGTTTAAACTGGTGAATGCTGCCATAATCCTGGTGTTACAAGGAGTTTTGTTGGTCTCTTGCTCAATGTCTATAGTCGCATGAAGATCACGGAAGCGGGAAAATTAAGCAACTGTCTAAATTTTGTCTCTTTCTGTGGCATAACGCTGGGAAGCTTAATTATTTTATTTTTCTAAACTGTTCATGGACCATTCTTTTTTTATCTGTTGGCCAGTGTCCACCTTTTGGTGTGTTTTTTAGTTAATGTTTATTTTTACCGATTTTTGTATCAGTCTTTTTCCTGGTTTTTGGTTTATTCGTTGATACTTTTTCTTTTTATAAAGTTTCTTTTTGACCACCTGATTGTACCAACAGATTATTGAGATATTTAAAAAGAAAATTGCGGTACAAATTTCCGTCTAAATTAGTTATTTTCTCTTTTAATAAGAGTGGCATTCTTTAGATCGAAGTTGTGGTTGAAGAATGCCATGCATATTAAAAGAGGAAATGATTTACTTAGATGAAAAATTCTTGAGAGTACTGCTATCGAATCTTGCCAAAACGTAAATCTGCGCTTGAATTTTTTCAAATATCCCCTTCCCTAAAAGCTAACATAGAGGACAATATTTTTTTAAATTAAAATAATGCGGTTAAATAAAAACTTTCTATTCTTTAAAATAAATAATTACATAAATACTTTATTAAATTAAAATAAAATAATTCACAATAATTACATTAGTAAAAAAATAAATAGTTAAACATATATAAACAAATAAGAAAAAATCAACAACAACGACAGTATTTTATAAGGCATTAAATTATATCACTTAGCATCTTCCATAATTTTACCTTGACTTTCATAGACTTATGAATATTTTTGAGCATTCTTAATTTTAAAAATTTCGAAAACCTAACGACATTTTTTTTACTGCTGCTTATAAGTATATGTAAAATTAAATCTTTATATTTGACATAATAAAATTCATTAGAGGACGAAACGCGTTGGTAAAGAATAGTTTTTCTTTTTGTCGTTATTCATATATGCATTTTTTTCTTATTAAGCATTTTATCCCACGCAAGGCGGGAGTGCCAGTAGCACGCAAAGGGTTACAGAGAGTGAAAGTAAGAGAAAAGACGGGTGTTTGAGGAAAAGATAAAGAGAAGGACGAAGATCAAGATTAAGGCATCAGAAGATTTCGACTGACATTGCATTTGAATATTTAAAGATTATAGCTATCAGGGAAGCAAGTAAGAGGAAGGGAATTTCACTGTCAGGAAGTGCGAGAGAAGAAACTGTTGGAGTAGAAGTGGAGATTATAATTTCATGCAGTTGGGGTAGCTGTGTAAATAGCTCGTCAGAGCAGATGCCATGAAAATATTTATAGAAAAGACAGAGGGAAGCCACATTACGTCGGTATGATGGTGACTAGATTTGAGATGCCAGGTCAGGACCTATCACATTGCATATCCGTCTTTGGATTTTGTAGAGAACCTCGAGATAAACAGCGGGGATACGAGACCATATATGGCATCAGTATTTCATGCATCGACAAATGTTAGATTTATAGATGTGAAGGATGGAATAAACTGTAGGGGCAGCAAATATCAGTTAAGCTTTTCATGAGTCACTCTTGTAGTCGAATAACTCATTTAATATCACATGGAAAGTTGCAATTAAGCTTGCCCAAAAAGTTTGTAATATTTCGAATAATTTCGAATATCATTGGTTGTTTTTAATGAAAGAAGGTGGAAAATCGAGACGGAGTCTATTCTTCTTAACAGAACATGTTTAAACGAAATATAGCTGCGTGAATATACTGATTAATACATGCACACATACGCACATGCACACACATATATTATATCATAAAGAAGTAATGATCCGAAGAATTAATAGATAGCATATTTAAAAACATATTTCAGTCTACACTACATTTATTTCGACTTGGTAGTTACCTGTAAATGGAAATATTTCGCCCTGAAGATGACAATTTAAAAATGTCGAAAGTACTCGGCCAAGAATCATCAACTGCATCTGACAACAATACAAATATAAGGATCGTGTTATTTAAGGAATTGATAGTAAGTTAATGCCTCTTTAAAATTGTTAGCGAAGTGATTTCGTCATTAATCCCATTAACGTTGCTAATTAATTCTTTGTATAATTACTTCTTTATCATGTAATATATATACCGCACAATTTAATATATATATATATATATATATCGCATATCGTCTGCTAGTGTTAATAAAACAGTGCTCTATGTAATATAATCGGGCTATTAACTATATTTTAATAAATATACCTATTATTCCTCACCGCTAGCACAACTGGATAATATATATATATATATATATATATATATATATATATATATATATATACATATATATATGAGTGTGTGTGTAAAATCTTGGTTTATTTTCTTTTATTTTCTCCTCCGTGTTTTATTTTTCTTCCGTCTTTAGTTCTCATCAGCAATCACCCCGACTTCTCAACGCTCTTCACTTACCTTTGTTTGAACTCTTCAACGAATCTGTTTTGCCTTCTTTAGGAGGGGGGGGGCTTCCTGTCGTAGGCGTCCCCCCTACTCCCCAACCACCACAAACACAAACACAGACACTTGCTTGCTTCATTCCAACACGGAAGTTGGTTTCTTTCTATTTTAATTGAAGAATTTTCACGGCGGGATGGTGTAGGCACTCTCGACTGAGTCAGATTTTCCTGTGTCAAAGTTGCAGTTGGGAATTAATATGATTAGGTCCCCAACTTACTTCGTACCGGAAGTTCTGTTTCAACAATCTTTGCTCGAAGGGGGAAAAAAATTCAGATCTGGTTCTCTAAAAGTGGCAGACCTTACATTTCAAATTTTAATTGGAATTCGATGCTTTAAATACATACATTAATACATGATGACAATTGCCACATCTTACTCAGATGAGAGTCACCTCCTCATCCTTCACGTCACTTGCAATGACTTCTGTCTTGTTTTGCCGTCCATCACCCCTAAGATCACTCTTGAGACCCATATTAAGCTTCATAGGTATCAGGCACATATGACTGTATGCTAGATTGGGTTGATTGGATATACAACTCTCCGGTGTACGACCATGTGCCACCTCAGTACAGATGATGACCAGCAAACCTTCCTGTAATCAACGTATGTATTGTTGGCAGGACGATTGATTCTGGTTGTTATGATAACCAGCTGGGATACATAAACTGCCCCTCAACAACAGTATCCGCTCACACACACCACATTTACAAGACTGCATACATACAAACATCACAGCTGGCCACTCGTATTCCAGAATACCGGTATGTTAGGTCGGCTAGCCAATCCCTAATTCAGACGCTACCTCAGGCACATTTGTGTTTGATCAACACCCACAGAGACCACATGGGGTTTATACTGCAACTATGCTGAGCAGACCGTACTTAGTTTCAAGGAGATAGCATGCTATCTAGCGTGATTAGCAATCTGAACAAGACCAGCACACTCAAACCCTCGGTCACGGTGACTTGTGACTTCGTGCTTGCACAGCTATCGATGGTCAAGTGTTCCGTCTACCCAGTTTCACTCACAAAGCTTGGGTCAAATCATGGTAGGGTCTTCAGGCACTTTTCAGAGTTGCCGCACGCTGGAATTGCAACCCCTCCATACCGATAACATCAGGAAGTCTACTTCCTGACAAATCAGCCGTGGTGACATTTGAACCCGGGTCTCAGATAGCGAACGTTCTAATCACTCGGGCACGCGACATGCAAGCAGACAGACTTACACTAAAGACATATACATGCGCAAACGCATGTGCATATTCACACACACTCACATGATATATAATTATTTCGTCTTCTATGTGGCATGTCCCTCCGGGAGGTAGGCAATCAAGGCTCTCCATATCTTCCATTTCTTTGGAGCTCTTAGAAAGATTTATGTTTTCACTATCCTTCCTATTCCTCTTCTGTCATCTATTTACACAAGAAATGGAGAACATTCGAATTTACACACACACACACACACACACACACACACACATATATATATATATATATATATATACATACGACTTAAGAGATGGTAAAACATTGAACCGACATGGATTTTACGGTTCTAGGACAGTTGCCTACTGGACAATTGCGTACCAAACAATTGCGTCACTGGACATTTGCGTCCCTAGTTAAATGCATTCCTGGATAATTGCGTACCTCTAATAATTTTCTGAAGCTTTTAAAGGCAATTGACATAAATTTTAAAAAAATCATAGGTAGTAATTATAAATTTTTAAAACAGGAATAAAATAAAATAAATTAAAAATGTATTTTTGTTTCAAATGTAATGACAGGCTACCAGTATTGCAAAATCGCTCTACACATCGCCATTATGTTTTTGTTTCATCGGCGTTTTTCTTATAATAGTGGTAGCTGTAATTTTCCTCGTCTACAAATATTTTTCCAGTGTTTGAGGTTCGGAACTTAGCCATGAGTTTCAAATAAAAACAATCTATAAAATCCAGAATCTATTAGATGTTTGTGGTACGCACTGCTGGAGTGAACTGAAACCTAATTCTCACTTGCCTTAAAAAATATAACCAAAACCGACTGGAATTAGAACTCGGAGTGCCGAGCTCCAATTCCGAGCCGTTATCCATTACCACTAAATGCATCTATTATTCCCAAGCGATCACCAATCTAGTTATTGACCTAGCTCAACGTTGCTTAACACTGGTAATCATACTGTTGAAAACTGTTAACAGTGTGATCGATACCAAACGAACTTTAAGTATTACATGAAAAGGCTGAACATTTATTCAAGTATTATAAGCAAATACTGATGAATCAGGAAATTAAATTATAATATCAATTTTCTCTTATTTATTATCAATTCCCGTATTAAACGGTTTTACGAAAGCTACATTGATAGATAAAAGCGCAACTTTATTAACTTTTAATCTTACTTTCTCTTTAAATAATTTCAAATTAGACTTGAAAGATTAGAAATTTTACTCATCTGGAGATAATCTCAATTTAAATTAATCCCTTAGATTTAAATTAAAAAATGTTACTTCTTAATCATTATTCATTATGTCAAAAATATTAAAATTAAAAATATTTTTTGAAATTTAAAAACTTAATTCACTATCTAACGTTAACTGTAAAATTTAAGTAAAAATTTAAATATGTATAAAGATTGATGTGTTTCAATATATGTCTATGTAAGTATTTGTATATGCGTGAATACCAATGTATATCGATAGATGTGTATGTCGCTATATATGTAATTGTACATGTATATGAATCTATGTGTATGTGTATTTATGTAAATATATATGTGGTGTGTGTATGAAAAAACAGTAACATTTTTTTTTTTACTATGACTTTCAAATCTTACTCCATCTTGATTTGAAACCTAAACTTTAATGAAGAAATATTACCCATCTAAAAATAGCTACAAATTAAATTCATGAATTAGACTCAAACTGATAAAGATTTTACCTTAACAGTCATTTACAATATCAAAATATTACTATTAGTAAAATTTTATTTTTTATTTTTGTTTATGAATATAATATTTGGCTTATATTAAATCCATAATTTATTTGTGGAGAAGTTGAATATTTAAATTGCTAACAAGCATTAAATTTCATTTATTTGTGGAATTTTTAAACATTTAAATTACTATCAAACGTTAAAATCTATGTTTATCTAAATTGCAAATTCTATACCACCAAACTCCTTCCTCCAAAAACACTACGTACATCTCTTATCCCTTTACTTTCCTCACTTTTTTCCTTTTCCCTTTTTTCCTTTTTCGCATATCATTTCCGTTAAGTTGACCATTGAAATAGGTCAATGTGTGATCCTTTCCCCCCTCCTCCGAAATATTAAGTATTGCAAAAATAAAAATAAATTGTAAAAATAAAAATAAATTTTAAAACTCTCCATTACCTCTCTAAACTCGATCATGTCTCTCACACTATTTCTCACCACCCTCTATTTCAACTTATATAAGCTTAATACTGGCCGTCAAAACTGTAAATTCATTTTTCGTTTCACCTCTGAAAGTGAAATCTGAAGATCCAGAGAAAAATAAAATTCCCTAGTGAAATAAATTATATCTAATGGAGCCTTCAAGTGGTCTGTTTTTTTTTTTTTAATATTATATATATATATATATATATATATATATATATTGAGCGCTTTCTAATAAGTACCGCGCATATATAATGTCTATAGAAATTGTATATATATATATATATATATATATATATATATACTTACTTCAAACGCTCTATGTAAATGAATGAAAAAATGGAAAAAAATTAACTCTTCGATGATGTTCTAGAGGAAAAACCCGTTACAGACACTTCTACATTTCCAGACATTTTCCTAGCATTGTTGTGATACATAGAATTTTATATATGTTATTCTCCGATCTATCTATCTATCTATCTATCTATCTATATAAGTGAACGTGAAGTCAACACTCAGAGGTGACAGGCTGCTTCATGCTAGATGCAACCTTAGGCCTGAGGATTGCGTCTAGCATGAAACAGCCTGTCGTCACTGGCATGTTCCAGAGTATAGTTACACACCATCTCTCAGTGGTTTCGATTTTGTGCTTCTTACATATCTTTCAGTGTACATATATCGCTACCTTCTTATATGTCTCGGTATATTCATTTTTTGCTAGTTTTAGTTATCCTGAGATAATATGGCTCCATCACATTTTCCACAGATCCCGCATTTCGGGTTAGTGCCATCTTTAATTATGTGACAGCGATAGGATGTGATTGCCAGTCTTTGGTCCTAAGTTGCAATAATGAGGCCATCTGTCGGATTTTTCAAAGATGGGGCTCCACTGACATGTTTTCTGTTGGTCCACATCTGCTTCTTTCTTTTCTTTTTTTTTTTTCAACGCCTTATCCTCTCAGTTTTTTTGTTTTTTTTGTAATCTCATTTTGCTGTCTGTTTTACTCGTTTGGCGTAGATGGTATTCGCTTCGTTTTTTGTTAGTAGGGTTTACGCATACAAAGCTGTTTCTAGAGGAGTGCTGCTTCTGTGTTGATGCAGTGGATTTGCTGTTTTACTATTTGTAGGAGAGGGTCCTTAATTTTTGTAAGGTATGCATCCAATCCGATTGTTGTAGTTTTTAGAGTTAATTCAAGTTGGATTAGACCTCGACTTCCTAAAGGTCTTGGTACATGCAGACTCTCAACATCTGATTTCAGGTGGTGCATCCTCATTTGGGTAAGCATTTTACTTTTCTTGGCGTTCAATCTTTTAATGTCATTCAAATTCCATTTAATAATCTTGAAGCTGTATGTTACTACGGGTCTAGCTAAGGTGTTCATAGCCTTCATTTTATTGGCCCCATTAAGTTCGCTTTCTAGTATCAAACGCGTTCTCCTATAATATTCTTTTCGGATCTTTTTCTTTATAACTGAATGTTATATTCCGTCTCATTTATTAATTCCTAAGTATTTGTATGTACCATCTTGGTCTAGTTCCTTAATTTTGTTGTTGATATCAAAGGTCTAAATCTCTAGTGTTCGTTAGTGTACCTCTTTTGAACGTGGCTTTGGCACATTTGTCGATTCCGAACTCCATCGTAATGTCTTCACTGAAGGTTTTGACAATAGTGAGTTGGTTTTTCTATTGATTGACATCCTTGGCAAACATTTTAAGATCATCACTATACAATAGGTGATTCAGTTTGCCATTTTATGACTTGTATCCGTACCTACCTGAGTGTCGCTAATACAAGGCAGAAGAGTAGTGATGACAATGAATCTCCTTGAAAGATCCGGCTTTTAATGTTGATCTGTCTCGATGTTAAGGACCAGTTTCTATGATTTAGGCTTCAGTTTTTCATGCTCCCCGTTATAAATTTCACAGTTGTGAGGCATAGTCTGTATGTGTCTGTTTAGTGTCTTTTCTATCCATGAATGTGATAAACTGTCGAGCGCCTTTCTGTAGTCGATCCATGCTATCGATAACTTTCTTTTCTTTGTTTTCACATCTTCCAATATTATTTAATTGATAATTAGTACCTGGTTCTTTTCAGTTTTTAGTCTTACAGATGGCAGCAGTTGTTTCAAAAATATTGATATCCGTCCATTTTTGCGACTCTATAAGTGTATGTTATTCCTGTTGTTGCTTGATCCATGTAGCACTTTCATTGTGCATTTTGCAGTTTTCCCACATC
Organism: Acanthosepion lycidas; assembly: GCA_963932145.1. NCBI lineage: Eukaryota > Metazoa > Mollusca > Cephalopoda > Sepiida > Sepiidae > Acanthosepion > Acanthosepion lycidas. Next base: position 2,701,630 of record OZ010578.1, read on the forward strand.
TTACACCAGAACTCGCCCACTTCCTGGATATTAGGTGTGTCATTTATCTCTGTTTTATTTTTTTCCGATTCTCCCTATCGTTTCTTGGCGTCTTCTTTGACGATCTTGCTTTGCCAGAAGAATCTGTTTCTGTTTTCATAAAGCCTAAGTCTTTGTGTCTTTGCTTGAATTTTTATTTATTTCAGTTTCTCTTTAACTTTTGGTATATCAGTTTTATTTCATTTCACTTGTTTCCTTTTTCTTTCTTTCATTTTCCTGCCCATGTCTACTTCACTTCGAAATGATAATTTGTCCTCGGAGTTTATTTATTTCAGTCTCAATTTTTTTCTTTCGCGACTGGCATTTTTCTTTTTTATTTAAGTTGTGTTTTTACTTTTCTCACCTATTGTTTCAACAATCGAAACCAATTTCCTTTACATTCTATCCAACTTATAACGAATGTTTTTGTCATCTCTGTTTCTCTCTTATATTTGCCATTATATTTTCTATTTGCTTTGTATACCTCACAAGGATTATTACAAATGATTTCTAATTCATATGTCACTACCTTGTCATGTCTGTAGGCATATTCATTTTTGCCAGTTACGGACATCCTGAGATAATATAGTCGACAGTTTCATCATCTTTTCCGCAGACCCTTCATTTCGGGTTAGTTCCATCCTTGATTATATGACATTGTCTTGCAAGGCTTTGGTCCTGAGCTGCAATAATTAGGCCGCCTGTCTCAGTAATTTTCAGTCACTAATGTGTTTTCTGTTAGTCCATATCTGCTTCTTTCGTTCTTTTTATGTATTTGCCATGTAACGACTTGTCTTCCCTGTTTTGTCGTAATTTTATTTGGCCAAGTTGTTTTGCTTTCTTCTTTTTCGTTTGTCATCGATGGTATTTGCTTCGTTTTTTGTTGCTAGGATTTGAAGTATATTAAGCTGTTTCTTGAAGAGTGCAGCGTCTTTGTTGATGGATTCGATTTGATGTTTTACTATTTGCAGCAGAGGTTCATTGGTTTTTGTCAGGTAGGCTTCCACTCCGAATGTAGTAATTTTAGAGATAATTCAATTTGGATAAAACCTCGAACTTTTAAAGATCTTAGTACATGCAGCCTACCAACATTTGATTTCAGCTGATGCATCTACATTTCGGTAAGCATTTTTCTGGTTTTGGCTTCCGTTCTTTTAACTTTCATTTAATAATGTTGAAGCAGCATGTGACTACGGATATAGCTACGGTGTTATTATTATTATTATTATTATTATTATTATTATTATACACATATTAAATATTTTATACACATTTTAAAAGAAACCTATCTTTTGTTAAAATATATTTGGAATGTGAGCTGTTTCATCTGTATAAGTAACAGCTTCAAGTATTCTGAGTCTTTCCTTGCAGTGAGTGCTATGTAGTATTTTGGTATCTTCAGCTATCTACTAATATTTGTCTTATGTTAATAATATATATATATATATATATATATATATATATGTTATATGTATACGTATATATTATTGTGTATGTGTGTATTCGCATGTGTTTTGAACATAAAAATATAGGTCCTTGCTAGATTAGATAATCGTCATATTTATTCTTTATATGTTTATATTTGATTTGTAACCTGTAGTCGATATTATTTTTGTCAAATTTTCTCAATTACACAGCGTCCCTTTCAGTCTATGTCCTCCAATTTTAATTTCATCGCCTCATCTTTCTCCCCCACCACTTCTTTCCTTTTCTCTCCCTCCTTCTTATTCTGATCTTTAAAATTAGATCGTCTATGGTGTGTGTATGTCACCACGAAATGTATCCTTAATGTATTAGACATCCGACAACATTCATATTTCCCCCTTCCACTCACCTCTAGTTTTTTAAAAAACCCTCTCTGTTAAGTTTTAATCTCCCAAATTCTCTCGTATGTTACCCCTCTCTCTAGCACTAACATTCGTCCCATACTCTCATACTTACACTCTCTCTAAATTCTATTTTTATTTCCGGAGTTGTTCTTTTCCGTTTTCTTTTTGAATTTATAGGTCTTGTGAATTGGATCGTATTTACGATTCCAATGGAATAAATTATGACCATGGAATATTAATGTTTAAGCCTTTTTATTATACCCTTACTCTGTCCTGGACATTGAGTTCTACCTGGTTTCTATCCTCTCGGAATTTTTTATTCAAAAAATATATACATGTGTGTATATGCACCTGTGTATTTTGCATATATATGTGTATATTTACCACTAATATTACCTATATCTATCTATCTATCTATCTATATATATATATATATATTGTCATCCGTTTATATATATATATATATATATATATATATATATATATATATATATATATATATATATATATATATATTCATCCCCCCACTGTAAAACTATGAATTTCAAAAAAAATTGCACTCATCTAAAAATATCTACAGGCACTATATATATATATATATATATATATATATATATATATATATATATATATATATAAAACATTTTTTATAACAATGGACAACATATTAACAAACACGCACACGTGTGTGCTTGCGTGCATCTGCGTGCGCGTGCGCACGCGTGAATGTGTGTGAGAGTTTGGGTGGGTGGTAAAGAGTTCAAGGCCCGACCCACTTCTTGAGAGAAGAGATTACAGATGGAAGAAGGTATAAAAGAGAGATTAAAAATCCAAGTGTTGGTGACAGAGTAAGAGAGAGAGAGAGAGAGAGAGAGAGAGAGAGAGAGAGAGATACGATCAAGAGAATAATTGAAAGAGCATGAGAGAAACTAAAATGACAGAGACAGAAATTACAAACGAGAGTGGAATAGCAAATGAGAGAGAGAGAGAGAGAGAGAGAGAGAGAGAGAGAGATTATTTATATCGAAACACATCTGTACCATTTTTCGTATTATACAACCAACCTTGTTCTAGTTGAATCCCCGTTCACTTATTTTACATAAAGAACCAACCTCTTTGCTCACATTCTCTACTTAACTTGACCTAAACTCGGGAAAATTTGAAACTTGCGTGAGAATCTAAGATATTCGACATTCTTCTTCCGCTGGAAAATCTAAAACAGCAATTCCCTATTAACCTTATTAACTCTGGTTAATTTTATTAAGTGTCGCAATTTCCTCGTTTGTTGTAAATTTCGTTACGTACGATTTTCGATAAGCAGAAGCGAATTCCATTCAATTAAGTTAAAATCTCCTCTTGGGGTTCTTTCGTTATAAATAAATTTCAAACAACTGGTTTCTATTTGTAAAGTCGAATTTGATTTCATTTAAAATTAATTCTTTCACACTTCCTCTGTTCATTGTCCGTTCCCTCTCGGTATTATATTCTCTCCTCTCTCACTCTATTTCTATCTCTCATTCGCTCACACTCTCTCTCATTCTCTCTCCTTCATTCTCATTTCCCCTCTCTCTCTCTCTCTCTCTCTTATTCTCTCTCAATCTCTCTTTCTCTCATTCTCTCTTTCTTATTCTCTCTTCCTCTCTCTCATTCTCACTATCATTCTCTCTTCCCACCTCTCTCTCCTATTCTCTCCCTCTCGTTCTCTCTTCCTCACTCTGTCTCTCTCTTATTCTCTCTCACACTCTCACTTATTCTCCCTCACACTCTCACTAATTCTCTCTCACTCTCTCTCCCACACTCTCTCGCTGTCATTCTCTCGCCTCTCTCTCCCACTCTCGCTAATTCTCTCCCCTTCTCTCTATATATCATTAACTCTCTCCCTTTCATTCTCTCCGCTTATTCTCTATTCCTCTTTCTCTCTCACTCTCTCTTTTATTCTTTCTCACACAATCTCTCTCTCACTCTCTTCCGTTCTCTCTCCTTCGCTCATTCTCTCTCTCATTCTCTCTCACTCTCTCGCACTCTTTTTCACTCACTCTCATTCTCCCTCCTTCTTCTATTATTATTTCTCTCCCCGTCCATCTCTCTCTCCCCACTCCCTCTTAAGTCCCTGGACGCTTCTGAACGTAGGCAATCATGCTTCTCTGTAGCCTCCCTTTTCTTTGATATCTGAACAATATTAAAGAGGTTTCTCTTTGTTTTCCCCGCATTCTGATCAATGAATTGTACTAGACTAGTTTCAAACCAAGGCTAGAGCGCTGTCTGTTTTACTATTTTACTCATTACTGGTAATGCTAGCATATGAATATATGGATTCTTGCTTTTCCCAAGGAAATCAGTGCAAAATGAACGGAAACTATCTCAAATAGAAATTGGAATCAGCTCGCCAACATACAGACATACACAATGATACAAAGGTACTCAGACATACAGACAAGCACAGACGTACACAGAAACAAAAACGTAAACATACTTATACAGATCCATACACAGAAACACATACATAGACACACACAGATACAGAGACACATATGAAGACGCACATCCAGAAACACACACCGATATAGAGACATACACTGACGTACAAAGGAACAAAGATGCAATTATACTCACACGGAGACACACTCGCACAAAGATGCAGCGACACACACGCACGCACACAGATACTCACTCAAATACAGAAACATACACTGACGTACACAGAAACAAAAATGTAAATATACTCACACAGATTCAAACACAGGATCACACACGCAAACAGGCATGTAAACGCACATTGATACAGACACACACACAAACATAGGCATCCATACATGTACACAGACACAATGATGTAAACCAACACGTGTAGCTTTGGATTGGTTGATTTTGTTTCACGGCATAGCAACACCTCAATGGGCTATTTAATGCCCACATGATTTTTAGGCTAGGTTCATATTATTAGAATATGTATTTTTTGTAAGAAATCACTTTATAGATCAAGTTTCATTGATGTATTTTTTGTAAAGAGGGTTTTTGCTGAGAATCAGATGTATTGCTGGTATTTTTTTTCAAAAATGAATTGCTGGTAAAAAAAAGTATTGTTGATATGTTGAATGTATTTTTATACATTCATAGTGTTTGCTGAACCCAGTTTTGGGGTTAACTATTTGACCATAACTGGGACCCTAACAGGTGCTACCACCCAGGTCAGGGTAGACCTGGAAACAACAGCAATTAATAGGTGGTCCCACGCTCCTCAAAACCTCCCGATCAGAGGCCTTGCTGCCGGGCGTAGTTTATCGTTATACCCAGGACAACCACGCACATAGAGAACAGAGACATATACACGTACAAATACATAAATGCACTCAAGCAGATTCGAGGGATCAAGGAAAAGCAGTTGACCCTCGTAGGGTAGTGTTGCCATTGACAACGTGAAAATATCATGTGACCGAAGGCTGTGGTAGCAAGCGAGTTGAAAAGGTCTTTTCTTTGACTCAGGCCTACTTCAGGTCGTAGGAATGTGGAAATGAAGCTTTTATTACGCTCGCTGTGGTAGAGTGTTGTAGTTCCATGTGCCATGTCTAATGGATGTCAGTTATCCGTTATCTCCTGTTAATTCCTCTCTCCAAGTTCTCCACCGACTTAACCAGGTATTGAACTCCTACTCTTTGGGTCCTGTCACTGGATCTAACCAACGCCTTTATCCAGTGTACAATGTATCCTTAAGAGCGTCTATGTATGAATTTCTGGGACTTAATGTCTTCAGCAACCATTTTTACCAGTTATCATTTGTTTTTTTAGCAGAGCCCTATTGCAATTTTCGTTGTTATTGTTGCTTTTCTTTGGCACTCCTTATTACTGCTTCACATATTGTATTCATTTCTATGCTTGATCGGCTCAGGAGATTTTTATAGCCCAGCATATGTGCTGATTCCCTATGAATTTTCAAATGATGTTCTTTGTCTATGATTTTAACCTGATCCCACAGAAGGCGGCGATTTCCCTTTTCTCTCCGTATGTGGTCAGCTACGCTTGATTTTTCCACTTCTCCTCGTGTTATAGCCTTTTGGTGTTCATGAAGCCTTACCTTAAATGTCATGTTTCCCCTTTATATTTCTTTCCGCAGCTGCACGGGATGGCGTACACACAGTCTTTAGTCATGTTGTTCTCTACAGAGGGAGAAATCCTGCCGCTCATCCTCGTCACCAAATATTCGTTGTAACCCAAAATATTAGGAACAACAAAATATAACAAAACACATAAATATATTTTAAAACGCAACAATATTCGTTTTTATTCTCACCGACCAGGATACAGCAGAAACCATACGAATCTTTGTAATAGGATAGAAAAGGAATACGGACAATTTGTTCCAGTGTACGTGTCATGGTGGATCTTAGCTGTGAAGGTCTGAACTGGGGGACTTAATGAATATTACTCTTCTACACATTTGCCATGGAAATAGCGATAGTTTAACGGGGGTGGGGCGTGCGACGTGCGACGTTTCATCAGTGGGAAAGGAATTACAGCTCGGAAAGAATTAATCAGCCACAAGGCCGCGTAATCTCTTTAGTCTGTGAAGTTAGAATTGGGCAGGTCTAGCCAGATATGTCAGTAATACTCCATTTTGGATCTGATTTGACTCTTGTGATGATAGTGCATAGTAGGAGGAGTAAGGTACTTCCTGGAGCGGTACAAGGAACCGAACATTCATGCAACCCTCATTAGCAATGGTAAAAAGATTTGGAGTGAGATTTACTTCTAACGTTCAACGCATTATCGGGTTTGGAATTTAGAGTGTACTCGGTGGTGACGAAGCGTTACTAACTTTGTTTTGGGTGTACTAAATGATAACAAGCCAGATTTTTCTCCACCGAGCTGTTAGAGCTCATTCAGAGAAGAGATCAGCTGCCAAGCTCTAGCTATCTAGATATTTGAAGGTGTCAACAGTGGTATCATTTGTATAGATGCCATTTTTCACTCCTTTTTTCATATTAAAAGATGTAGGGAATGTACAGGGCTGATAGAATCATTCTTTCCTGGAAACTTGAATAATCTGTAAGAAGAGATTGGAAAATTGCTGAGCGTGTGTCTTGGAACGGTATCAAATCGTTTTTCATGTAGAAGATAATTTAGAGATTAACGTTCTCCAACTTTCTGCTGTCGATGTCCAAAGAAGGTGTCAATTTTTCTATCTTTTGCGAATATTTATGCAGATGATAGAACAATATATGGGTGCTCATCCAAAATTCTAGATTACCAGAACCTGGCAGCTGATCTTTTTGATTTAACTCTAACAAGACAATGCGGGAAAAACTGTCGGGTCACATTCAGTAGCTCAAAAACCAGTAACGTTCTACCATTACCGAGCTGAGCTTTAATTGTCGTCTATTACAAGTGACGAATCTTCTATTAAGGAGACACATTGCCTTGGACGCCTATTGGAACTAAAGCTCGCCCAAGACCTCAATTAGAACTCACACATGGGCAAATTGTCGCCATTTTATATTTTTTATTTCGTGCATGCGCGTTGTTTAATTTTGTCGACTGCACGCTGTTGAAGGGTCAGTTGGGCACCGTCTGTGAAAAAAAGCGCACCATGAGGCAATTCACTTCGCCAGAAATATGAAACAGAATGCTGTACTTCTTGGCATTCACGCCGGAAGCTCCAATACGAACATTTCAGAGTGTTCGGGTATCAATCCGAGGACAGCACAGAGGATCTGGAAAGAGTCGGATGAATCTAATGGTGATTACGAAGGTATTTGGAGTGAGCACTAATGATGGCGACGTTATGCCTCCATTCATTTTTTCACAGGGCCTCAGCCTCAACATGGAGGCCTACATCAAGTGCCTTGAGGAAGTAGTGCTGCCCTGGGTCAAGAGGGTGGCAGCTGGAAGATCCTCTCTGGCAACAGGGCTCTGTACCTTGCTACACAAGCAGGAAAACCCAGTCATCGCTGTCAGACAATTTCTGCGACTACATCACCCATTACATCTGGCCACCTAACTCTCCAGACTGAAACAACTTGATTATTATGTGTGGGGTGCAGTTGAGCGAAAGACCAACAAAACTCCTTCTAGTATCAAAGATGAACAAAAGGCAAGGATTATGGCAGCATTAATCAATTTAAACAAGGATACTGTCCAGAAGAGTTGCAGGAGATTCCGAAGTCGTCTGGAGGCCGTAGTCAAAGCTAATGACGATTTTATTGATAAATTTACTATTTAGTATTTCAAGAGATTGTGTGTGATTTTGGTGAAATGCGATGTCAGTGTTATTTTCATTTTGCGTAATTTAGACGATAATTTATCCATCACACACTGCGTATACGATCCGATGCTAACTCTACTGAAAAATGGTCGCTACCCCTGACACCTCCTGCTATGCTCTGTCATTAGAGCCACATCAGACCCAAAATTGAGTACTGCTGCCTTGTCTGGGATGGAGCAACTCAGTCTTCACATTCCATTCTTGATTGATACCAAAAACATATCTGCGGTGTTGTGGATGGTGGATTCATTTCCAGCCTACCTCCCCTTTCGGATAGCAAGATTCTCGCTACTTTATGGCTATTTTCATGTCAAATATCCAAAAGAGCGACATACCTTAGTACCACCAACTTTAACCGTCACGGCTTAGGCCAGTCACGCTGCGTACCCCGGTGAGACTCTGTCATTCCCTTTCGTATTCCATGAGTAAGAGGTAACTTCCACTCGAAAAGCTTCTTCCCGCGAACTACTACTTCGTAGAACGGACTCCCAAGAGGATGCTTTCACGACCGCTACAATCTTAACCTGTTCTAGTTTACGGTTAAACGTTATCTTTCTCATATATCTTCATAAACTACGCCTCTTACTTCTTACAGCTCATATAACAACCTCCTTCAGTATCCGCCTACCCCGAATAGCTATTGGGTATTGTATAGGTGAACGAAAAAATAAAAAATATATAGTATGCGATGTTCCTATAAGGATAATTTAAAATAATAGCCTTGTGGGTGATGAATCATTTTCCACGCAACAAACCCTCTCCAACAGACGGGGGTCGTCGTAAGCCGCTCGTTACTCTGCCACTATTTCTATGGAAAATGTTTTGACTACACGATTTTTGGTGCCAAGAAACAAAACACGTTTTTTAGCTAATTTGATGGAGCCGATTCCGAAAATGACCTTAGTTTTTCATGGTTAGCTACCATTTTTCCTGTACTGAAATTGCTCATTTTTAGGAAAAAAGATCAATTTACGATCTTGGATGATCGCCAAATTTAGCTAATAAAGGTCGTAGAAACCCATCAATTTTCAGGTAGGCCGAGCAATTTATGCCAGCAACCTGAAATAAAATATTTAAAAAAGAAAAACGTGTTTTTGAGTAGAAGTACCGAATGTTTCTAATTTATCGACAAAATTAAAATTAACTGATAAACTTTATTAGTAATACAATTTAGTAAACTTAATAATTAAGGTAACATCAAAGAATGAAACGCTAAAATCTATTTGATATTCATAAATTTACCTCATCACTACGGAAGGAAATATGGTGAAGGAATAAAAGTGATGGGATAAATTTATGAATATCAAACAGAAGATTTTAGGGTTTCATTTTTTTTGATGTCACCTTAATTATCAGGTTTTGTTGAAGTGTTTTACATTTATTTTGAATTTTTTACTCAAAACACTTTTTTCTTATAAAAATAATTTATTTTAGGTGATTGACAAATTGCATTGACTAACTGAAAATTGATGGGCATCTACGATATTTATTAACTAAATTTTGCGATCAGCCAAGATCGTAAATTGATCTTTTTCTCAAAAATGAGCAATTTCAACAATGCAAAAATGGTTGCTAACCATGAAAAAGTCAGGTCATTTTCGGGATCAGCCCCCATCAAAATAACTGAAAGATCTGTTTTCTTTCTTGACACTAAAAATCGTGTTGACCAGTGTTATTTACCTTTAAACAATTTTTATTCACTATTTTATAAAGAAAGAAATTAGAAAAGAATTATTTTTTATTCAAAAACCTATAAAAAAATAGAAAATTATCAAAATATGTAAACCAAAAACAATACAATTTTTATATTTATAAATAATTATGAAAATAAGTGTAGTGATACTAACAAATTACTATGCATAATTTGCATAAGCACAAGTGAACACTCATATAAGTGGTATAACGAAGCAGTAAGACGAGTTCAGCAGTCGGACGACCGGCTGAACTCTCCTCCTTCGGGCGGGGAGGAATCCGAACGAGGCTACGCCGAAGCGGGGAATCTCTTTCGGGGAGGTAAACCGATCTGAACCCGTTTATACGGGTTCAAAGGGCATATTTTTGGCCGAGCCCACGGGCTCGGAAATCCCACATTAAACCGGCCTTGTGCCACATGATACTCTCGGGGGTGACTAAATACCGTAAGACGAGTTTAGCGGCTAATTATTCCTAGCCTCTACATCACAAGAATGGGGTCGCCGAAAGGATATCAATTGTCTCTGGAAGATCCAGATTTCGTGGATACATGGATTCGTTGTTTCTCTGCCACTGCGAGAACAAAAAACGTTGAAAGACAACAAGGAGAAGGGAGGCGATAATGAAATCGCGGATTTATTTTTGGCTACAGCTGGATGCGAGGCGATAATGAAAGTCTCCACCATGCCATATCCCTCAAATTTGGAAGACCTGACTTTTGAAAAAATAAGTCAGATTATAAGAAGAAATATGAAACCCAAGAAAAGGCTGGTGGGGGCAGAAAGAACGAAATTCATGTCGATGAAACAAGAAATTGACGAACCAATTATAAAATATCTACACCGTCTACGAAATGCAAGTAGATATAGTGAATTTGAAAAACTTGGACAAGACGAACAGAATATTGAAGAAGACTTGATTCAATTAAGATTAATTGAAGGTATGTGCAATGCATCACACCGATATAAAATAATGGAACAATTACAAATAGGAAATATGTCTTTAAATACATGTATTGACTTTATTCAGCAACAAGAACTAATACAGAAATACAACCATCATAAAAGTCAACCCAGCAAACAAATATTTGCTGATACGTACATGTTAAAGAAGATAAAAAAGTGTTCGTATTGTGGACGTGAAGACAAAATAAAAAAGGAAAAGTGTCCAGCATTTGGAAAAACTTGTAATAATTGCTTAAAAAAGAACCACTTTCAAGCAATGTGTAAATTAAAAAAGAAAAACGTTGAAAGAATTGAAGAAAACGACACGAATAGGGAAGTTTTTACATTAAAAACTATGAGTATAAAAAAATCGAACATAAGAAAAAAGACTTATAGTAAAGGTCAAAATTAATAACTGCAATTTAGATATGCAAATGGATACTGGGAGTGAAGTAACACTGATACCAAAATATTTTGGGGAACGCATTGGAAAGCCACCTTTACGAAAAAGCAGTTTATAACTCCGCCAACTTGATGGGTCGGTTATAAAAACATTAGGATACTTTGAAGGTTCCTTAGAGTTAAAAGACAAATTTGAAGTAATGCCTATAGTTGTTACAAGTTGCATAAAGAACCACGGACTTATTTTCGTATTTTCTTTGTTTTTCTTTTTTGTGTAGCGTTTTTCGTTTTCCTTTTGGAGTTTTTTTCTTTTTTTAATTTATTGTTTCGCCATTAGGCGAACTTTGAAATCTTTGTCTAATATTTATTGTACGTTTCATTTCTTGCCGTGTTTTTATTTGTTTATCGTCTCGCTTTCGGGTGATCTTTGTGTTTTTGTGTGTTATTTATTTAATTTATTAATTATTTCCCAGCCCTTTTTACTCCTCCCCTTCGCTTTTAATATATATATGTATAAAAAATGGAAAAGAAGGAAAAAAGCACCTTCATTTTTACCTATTGAGAAGAAACCAAATTTGCTCGGACTATAGAAAGTCTATAAGGAAACATTTATTCACCCCCACCAAAAAAAAGACCCACCGGATAAAGACAATTTGAAAGAATACCCAGCCCTAGATCTAACTTCCCCTAGCGAGAATGACATCGCTGGGAAAAATGAAAATTTACTCACTACAAGTATGGAGGCCAATAATGGCAGTAAGAAAATTGAAAATAGTACGGAGGCCAACAATGGCCATAAAACCCAAAATGACATGAAAGCTTGGCTCTCAAGACAAGTTTGAAGCCGGGGAATCGCCCTCTTGTTGGTCATCCCCACCGAAATGTATTATCAAACTAGCGGATTTCTTGGAGCGCGCTAAGAGTTACGCTCACCTTGTCGTAAAAGGTGGACTCTTGGAAGACCCCCAAGAATTGAAGAAGATTGAAAAAAGAATTGTCAGTTTTCGTCGTCGATAAGCGTTCGCGCAAAATTTTTCGCTCGACGAAAAACATAATTTTGAAGACACTAGAGTCCTTGGGGTTTAAGCCCCTTAAAATTGTTAAGGGAGCCAAATTTTTCATGTGGGACGTACTGTTACCCACGCTAGAAGACTGCGTAGCCGGGGCGAGCCGTGAGCTCATCACGAAAGATCTAATCCAACGAACGGAGTATGAAGGCCGCAGAAGGATCAAGTGACAGTATATGAGGTCCCTCCTTCTTTTTTAGGGGAACACCTAGCTGCTTCCATGTCCCAGTATGGCGAAATTCTGGGCGCCTCCTGTGATAGCCTGAACGGGGTGTGGAGCTTTGATATTATGTTAGACGAGAAGGCCTACCGCTCCATCCCCAACTGTCTGGATGTTGGAAGCTTGAAATTGAAATTACATTGTAACTGGCCGAAGACCAGTATGCTGGAGGTGTGGAAAGACTGGTCACCGTTCCTCATCCTGCCCAAAGAATAAGGCCTCTGGTAGTCAAGCTCCAGTAGACCAAAATACCCCTTTCCGTCTCGCCTGTAATGGGCGTACCAGCTTCCGGGACCGGGTCGGTTAATCCTCTGGTTGGTGTATCATCAAAGTCCACATTTCCCAAAGAGCATTCGCCCGTTGCCAGTGCAGTTGTGGAGAAGGAGGAGGGGGAATGGCTGGTGGCTGGTAAGGCCAGAGGGGAGCGCCAGACAGCGAGTCTTCAGTCCCCTGAAGCCCCAAGGACAAAAGGCACGGACAGCCCCACTCCCTCTGGCAACGTTAAGGGCGATGCTCCGGCCTCTCAACAAGAATTCAAGGAGAAACAGAAGAAATATGATCTGGGATACGCAAAAACCGAAAAAATAAGATAGCTAAAAAAGGAGTTAGACAACCAGTCAAAATCTCATCACACAAATCCTACTCCTTCCACGTCCTCTGCCCGTTCCGCGCCTACACCCCAAAACAAACCTTCTCCTCCATCTACACCGTCAAAAGCCCGTCCTCTCAGCAGAGATCCCAGTCCATATAAACATAGATAATTTTACACCCCCCCTTCACACTCCCAGCCCTTCCCCTGTTAAACAAAGATCATCCTACACCCCTCTGCAGACTCCCAGTCCTTCCCCCGTAAAAAAAAAAACTGAAATGCCTCCTCCCTCTTCCAAACGGGAGAGAAGCCCCACTCAAGTGCAAAATGAAAAAAAGAAAAAAAAACACATTTTTAACACGGGAGATGTATGCAAAATTTTCACAGCTCAGGCAGAGAGAGCCCGTGTCTATAGAAATAGAATTAAAGACCTAAAATACCTTCTGTCTATTAGGCAATATGCCGATTTAGATGTTGAAGTTCCCCAAAATTTGCCGCTCGCCCAAAGGTTCCTAACCGTTATACGAACGGGACCGGGCGCAAAGCAAATTTGGACAATGCTAGACGAGGCCATTATGTCTTACAAAATGACCTTGCCAATCGCCATAGTTCAGAACCAGCAATTAAAGCAGCTTTCAAAACTTTGTGTAGGGAGGGTCTTCGTTTTAGTTCAGCCCTCCCTGTATAGAACCCTGAAACTAGCATTCCCCTAGGATATCGGCGGAATCTCCCAAGACGGTACCATCAAGACTGAGATGGGCCATGGGTCTATGGGAGAAGCTGTTGGTATCCTGACTCCGGCCATGTTCAAACCAGTATTACAACCGTAATCTGTTTTTCATCATAGCACTCTGGTTAGCTAGTTTAAATGTCCGGGGCCTGAGGTCCAAGTCTCGCAGGGCGAGGCTCTCTCGTGACCTTCAGCGCCTCGGGGTGAATGTATGTTGTGTGCAAGAGACCCGGTTTTCTCATGACCGTGAGGACATACTGTCTAGAGGGTTCGCCCTTTATTCAGCATGTTTTGATGGTCGTTCGAGGGGTGTCTCTTGGCTAGTGAGTAGGTCTTTGAAGGCTGCATGTACCCTTGTCTTTGCGGATCCGGTGGGAAGACTTTGCGTGCTGGACGTTACCATAAAGGATAAGGTTCTACGTCTCATTGGGGTTTATGCGCCCAATAACCATGCGGAGCGGCCTGCTTTATTTCGGCAGATCGCGCCGTACTTGACGGCATCTCGTCGGGTAGTTTTAGCGGGGTATTGGAATGCCGTCCTTGACCCCGATATAGATCGTATAGGGCAAAAACAAGGTACTAACAATCCGGACGTGAAACCATTTCGGGACTTTATCGATGAGTTTGATCTTGTCCATAGGTACCGGAATGAACACCGTCGGGACGTAGCATGGACTTGGACAAATAGTGGCAACTCGGCTCCTGGGACGCTTGCGAGCTACCTCGACCGAGTTCTAGTTAGGAGAGTCGATGTAGGGCTCTTAAGGTGTCTAAGCTTCCATTACATAGTTTATACGGATCATAGGCTTGTCTGGGTCCGTGTAAACATCGATAAGCCTGAGGTTAGATTGGCTGGCTACTGGAAATTTAACTGTTCATTATTTGGTGAGCAGGGTTTCCGGGACCATCTGCTACTAATGATTCAGAGGGAATTGACGGGGTGGTTGTGGGAAACGCCTGGCGGGATAAATTAAAATCTAAAATTAGAACGTTTGCTGCCGATTTTAGTCGTCGACTCAATCTCGATAGATTAGCGGCGCAAACAGCTTTAGAAAATAAAGTTGATCGGGCAGTGAAATCCCGTGTGAGCGGGAAAATAGCCTTAGCTAAGGCAGAGTTGTCCTCCTTGCTTATCAAGAAGGATAAAGCTCTGATAGTTAGGGCTAGGTTAAAAAGAATGTCTTCTGAGGCGACGAATATGGCCGCTGAACTTGCGTGCAGAGGAAAATCGGAACGCGTCTAGGCGACATATAGCGTGCGTCACATTGCCGGATAAGCGGACCGTGACTACAAACGGGTGCATATGCGAGGTCTTTCGGGATTATTTTCAGGATCCTTTCACCAGGGAGCCCGGCCTGAGCTCTGCTCAGTTCGACGCCTATTTAGCTGACTTTCCCTGCCTCGGTGCAGCTGAAGCGGCTAGGTGCGAGGGTCCCATTACAGAGTCGGAAATCTGAGATGCGCTGAAGCAGGTTGGCCTGGATAAATCTCAGGGACTGGATGGTCTTCCCTTCCGTTTGTGTTCCTTTGCTGGAACTGATTTTCAACCACTGGATGAAGCAGGGGTCTATACCTCAACGCTTCACCAGGGGTGTGATCAAGTTGCTGTATAAGGACAAGAACGGTGGGGATGGGTTAAGGAATTTTCGCCCTTTAACCATGTTAAACACTGTGTTAAAGATTTTGGCGAAGATCTTAACCAACCGTTTGCAGCTTGTCCTGTCTAGTCTGATTGGCCCCGAACAGGATAACCTTCATATGGTACGCTTGATCTTAGAAAAAGTCGACAATGAAGCCGCGTTGTTCAATTTAGATCAGTCCAAGGCTTTCGATAGGGTTGACCATCGTTTTCTGGAGGCTCTCCTTTCGGCGGCCGGTTTCGGAACCAACTTTCGCTCCAGGATCCGACCTTTGTATGCGACCCCCGGTGCGCTGGTGGAGGTGAATGGGGTAAGATCGAAGCCGAGATCGCAGTTAATCTGTGGTATCGGAGGAGACTTTCCCTGAAGGGAAGGGTGGAAGTATGTGTTTCACACATCTATCCGATTCTCCTGTACTGACTCCCGTATGCCAAACTAATATTATTAGTTCAGACCTTGTTCTCTTTCTTGTGGAGAGACAAGGTCCCTATGGTATCTCGCGAGATCTGTTGCCTTCATCCCTATGAGGGCGGTCTGGGTATGCCTAGCATTGAGATTCGTCAACATATGCTTCGCATTACCCTTCTAGACCGAATGTGTCGCAGATCGGATGAGGTGGGCGCCTTCTGGAAAAAGGACGTCCGTAAACATTTCCCATCCCTGAGAAGTGTGCACTCATGCGAGGAGGAGGATGGCAAAAGTACCGAGGCCCCCCGAAATTTCCCAGAAGGCCCAGGCGTAACAACCTGCGTGAGGGACACTGGGGGTACCTAAAAGTGTGGAGCCACCCCTTTGAGGCAAAAGAAGCGTTCCCTAACATTAGAGTATTCGAACTGGAGAACTCTACTTTAAGAAAACTAAGGCATTTTTGTGCTGGGAGTGTCCCTGTGTTACTCCATCCCTCCTTATATAGGGCAGTGAAACTAATCTACCCCACAGACGTCGGAGGGATTGTCTTAGACGGTCGTATGACGACTGAATTTGGAACAGGGAGCCTAGGACAATCCGTCGGAGTCCTTACCAACGCAGATTTCCGCCCGGTATGTGAGTAGGTCTATGTTTTCTTTTTCCTTTTTTTTTCTTTCAGATCTAAACCATGTCTATCAAGATAGCGACTTTGAATGGGAATGGCTTGAAGGATCGGGGTAAGGCGGGCCGCCTGCTCCGGGATCTCTTGTCCTTTGGCGTGGATGTCGCCGCGATCGAAGAGACCTCACTTTGTTTGCAGTTCCGATGCGTGTGTGCTGCCTAACGACTTTGTCGTCTATTCAGCATATGGGGACCAGTATTTCAGAGCAGTTTCTTTGCTGGTGAAGCGGACTCTAGATGTGAGGGTGGACCTTGTGCATACCGATGCCGAGGGACGGTTGATCGTGGCCGATATTGCCGTGAAAAGTGGTTCGTTTCTGGTCGTTGCGGTTTATGCGCCCAACGACCAGGAGGAGCCGGTTTCGTTTTTTCGGCGGTTGGGGCCTTTCTTGGTGGATTCAACGCGCTTAGTTCTAATGGGGGACTGGAATGCCATCCTGGACCCCAAGTTAGATCGGGGTCGGGGTGCTAGCGGGAGAAGGGGCGATCGTAGCTTGGTCGATCTGATCAACGATTTTGGTTTCGTTGATAGATACCGGGTCGATCACCCCGGGGGGAAAATGTGGACGTGGGCTCGTAGCTGGCCTTTTGACAAGGTACTTAGCTACCTTGACAGAATGTTAGTTAGAAGAGCCGACATAGATCTGTTAGATTGTCACATGTTCCACTGGGTAGGCTATACGGACCACAAAGGAGTTTGTGCCCGTGTGGCGTTAGATCATAGGCCTAGAATGGCTGGTTACTAGAAGTTCAATCTGTCTTTACTGGGCAGGCGGGACTTCCAGGAGCAGCTTAGTGCAACGGGAGCTAGTGGGGGCGGTTATCGGGAATAGGTAGTGGGACAGACTTAAATGTAGAATTAGGTCCTTCACCACTGATTTCCGCAAACGGCTCGCCCTAGATAGAGCTGACAAGGTGATGACGCTTAAAGCTAGTCTTTCCCGGGCGGTGTCTGGTGGGGATCCCCTAAAGACAGCCTTAGCTTAGAGCCCGTGGAGCGTTCGAATAGCGAGCGCTACATGGGCCAGGTAATTAGACATAGGTTAAGTATGATGTCTTCCGAAGCTGTGAACATGGGCGCAGATTTGCGCAAGGAAGAGGTCCGTCGATGTGGCGATCGTTACATCCGTGAAGTCAAAACCCCTGAGGGGCGTACTCTTCGGGCCACTGACGACATGTGCGAGGCGTTTCGGTAGCATTTTGAGAGCCGGTTTACCAAGAAGCGGCTAGCTGCGAGGGAGAGATTACGGGCGGCGAGGTCTACGCAGCATTGAAGAAGGTCGGCAGAGGCAAGTCTGGTCTGCATGGTTTTCCCTATGAATTGTACTTGATGCTGTCGCACATCTTTGTCCCGATTTTGTTCAACAACAGGTTCCGGCAGGGGTCCCTCCCCGACCAGTTTTTCAGGGGTGTAATCATGCTGTTGAAAAAGGGCAAGGGTGTTGGGGGAACTTAGACGATTACAGGCCCATAACTCTGCTAAACACAGAGTTAAAGATTTTGGACAAGATCCTGCAGGAGCGTTTGCAGTCAGTTGCCGAGTCTCTGTTGGATCCTGAGCAGACTTGTTCTGTGAGGGGTCGAACAATTCAGAGCAACCTGCATTTGATCCGCACGATCATAGAGGGAGTAAAAGACGACGACGTGGCCGCGCTGATCAATTTGGATCAGTCCAAGGCATTTGATAGGGTTGACCATCGCTACCTTGCTACTGTCCTGCAGGCCGCCTGATTCGCACCCGACTTCTGCCGCTGGATTAGCCTCTTGTATCGCTCCCCCAGTGCTGTGGTGCAGGTGAACGGGAAGCTGTCGGGCGCCTTTGCGCTGTCTAGGTCGGTTTGTCAGGGTTGCCCGCTGTCACACCTATTTTATGCTTTGGCGTTGGAGCCTCAGCGACATTGAGGCGGTACTGAATGCGCTTGATCGGTACGAAAAGGTGACAGGGGCCAAGATTAACCGCGACAAGACGCCCGGCTTGCGGTTAGGTGCCTGGAAGGGGGTCGATCTTCCGGGGCCCTTCGGTTGGACGGACGGTCCTGTCCGCATTCTTGGAGTGTGGTTTGGACCTGACCTACAGCTGGAGAAAAATTGGTCTGAAGTACGAGCAAAGGTCGATGCAGCCGGTCAGACTTGGCGTCGACGGATGTTGTCCATGAAGGGCAGGGCGGAGGTGTGTGCTACATACATTTTCCCTCTTGTCCTTTATCAATTGTCTGTACTTCCTCTCTGTGTTTATGGAGGGGACGCGGGAACCAGGTCGACAGACGAGTCTGGGCACAACGTCCGTGTCATGGGGGGCTGGGAATGCCACACTTGGAGAGCCACAAACGGGCCTCGAGGATGCCTTTCATACGCCGCGCATTGACAGAAGATTCGGTTATGGCGGGGATTGTTAGGGACGCGTTCCCTGCCCTTATTACCAGTACCCCACATCTAGCGGGTTGAGCACCATCGTAAACCCTAGGATCAATCGGATTTCCTTCGTGAGTGTCGGTCGGCCTTGTTGGCCGTTCCTCGGTCCAGTGACCTTTCTCGGCCCAGGTTTGTTCGTGGAGGGGGTCGCGAAGGATTCCCTATGTGAGGATTTCGGTTTGTCGGAGGATGAGTTTCGCTCTTACTGGTCTTGGGCGCCAGCGGCGGATTACCTCAGTAACCCTGAGTTTTCGCTTACCTGGCGATTGGCTCGAAATCGGCTGCTTCTCAATGACAAGGTTTTCATATGGTGCTTGGCGGATTTGCCGGACTGTGAACGTTTTGGCCTTGGTTTAGAGGAAACGGATTCGCACACCTTCTACAATTGCCCCCTGGTCCGCCCCTTATACGACCATGTCGGCGAGCTGACGGCTCGTTTCGCTCCCGAAAAGCTTGTGCCCATTGATCGCGCATACGCATGTGACAATGTGTCGCCTCCGTATTCCGGGGTGAAACAGATGGTGTTTCTGACGCTGCTAGCCACGGCCCGAATGGTGATATGGACGACGCGACAGGAGGAAGTCTCGCGGGATATATGTCTTTCTCATCAGGATCTGATCCGATTCTTTGAGCATCAGCTCAAGATGAAGATTGGAACTGATAGAAAACGCTTGCATTCGACAGTCTTCAGCGAAAGGTGGGTGACTGAGTCGAGCTTGGTTCATTTGAACGGGGCTAGCCTTGATTTTCTCTTTTAGGTCAAGCCTACGTCACATTGGGGTGGTTTCTTGTGGAGCCCTCCCCTTGGTTAATGTGAGTAAGTGTTGTTCCCGGCCTGTCCCCGGCCACATCTTTAGTTATGATCCAGCATGAGATTCCCAACCTCCCCAGTTTGTTTTTGGCCCCATTTCATCTCGACTGGATCAGCTTTATATTTTCCCATGCCCATATGATTTTTTATCCTTTTCCCACTAGCTTAGCGAGAGAGCTGCTTGATTTTGTCCCATGGGCAGAATACAGCGGCCTCTCTGTTTTGAGGGTTGGACGGGCTCTACTAACATCAGTTATGTTTAATTTGATTTGTGTTAATATTTTAGTTCGTTATTGGGTTCATCTCCCTCCCCTCTCATTTTTTCATCAAAGAATTTTGTATTTATCGTTTAGTATCATTAAATTTTTATGACACGAGGTGCATTTTGTAGGTCTCCCTAGAGTGGGTGTGGTATTATGGTACATGGAGGATCGATTGGTGACGGACGAGTTCTTGTGGTGAATGGGTAAATTGTAATGTATGAATGAGTCGTGAATCAGATTAGCTAGGTATAGGATAGTTAGTGAAGACCAGCCTTCTACCCGTTCCCCTTTTCGGTTTTGTGCCACAATTTTGCACTTGTTACATACTAAATAACAAACAAGTTTAGCGGCTGGTTAGTGCTAACCTCTACATCACAACAATAAGTTTTCTTTTATTCATAATTTTATAAAAATATCAATGAAATATTTATGTAAAATATATACACTTTCATATTTCATATGTTTGGATTTTATTGAAATTCTAATCATTGCTTTTTATAATAATAAACATTGTCGAGGGAATCAAAAGTTTATACAGTAATAGCGGTGTCAAGGGAATAAGGAATCCTTTTGACCTTTTTTTCGGGAACAAAGATTTAACATTGTCGTTTCATTTTTATTTGTTTTTATTCTTATGGCAAATTTATTGGATTTTTGGTGGTTAAAAATGATTCTCTTTGCTTTTTTACACAGAATGTGTCCGTCGTTGTTTTGTTTTGTCCCAAGTCAGACTGAAGTGGAAATAAATAATTTTAAAAAGAAAGAAGGACAATTCTTAATAGATTAGGATTCAGATTTGAATCTTCGATTGAGTATTAATCAGCCCACAAATGAAATCAGATAAGATGATAACGAGGCTGGCAGACGATAGCCAACTGAAAGACTAAACCCTTTCAAGCGAGTAAAGAAAAAATGGCAAATGTCACTTTTAAAATTAGCATCAATATATTACTGAGACCATTAAAGCTGACATATCTTTAGTGACAGAAAGAAAGAAAGAAAAAAGAAAGAAAAAAAAAGAAAATGAACGAAAAAATGGAAGGGAAAGAAAGAAAGAATGAATTAAATGAGTAAGATGAAAGAAGAAAAGGGAATGCGAAAAAAAGAAAGAAAGAATGAAGGAAAATGAAAGAAGAAAAGGGACGGTAAAGAAAGAAAGAAATGATGAAAAAGAAAGAAAAGAAAAAGAAAAAAAGGCGTATGGATAAAAAAATAAACAGATGACAAACAACGTTGACATTTCTCGGGAGTGTAGATCAATAGACTGAGTGATGGAAAGTAGAGAGGTTATGATTAAGAACAAGTGACAACAAGACCCTTAAAATTCCTTATGGCAAACGTCTTCATCGTTGATATAAGATTGATCTTGAACGTAAAAATCAATATTCTTTACCAAGTGTTTCAAAAAGTAGAACAATATAAAACTTTCAAAAGCAGAAACTATGATCTGGAATTGGGATGAGAATAGTGATGGCACTTTTTTCAATCATTTTATACCAATCAAGG
The DNA here is from genome assembly GCA_963932145.1 of Acanthosepion lycidas. Lineage (NCBI taxonomy): Eukaryota > Metazoa > Mollusca > Cephalopoda > Sepiida > Sepiidae > Acanthosepion > Acanthosepion lycidas. Next base: position 2,723,101 of record OZ010578.1, read on the forward strand.
CGATAATGCCACTAAGATGCAAGGAGTTACTGTGAGTGAAGGAGAAAGAGAAGAAAACATTTGTGAGGAGAAATGGCAATAAAAGAACAGGTTTCAAGAAGACAGAAGATTGCGATTGACTTTGCATCTAAATTTTTGATTATTGTAATTGACAGAGAAGCAAGAAATTGGTTGAGAATTTCATAGTGAGATGTGCAAGAAAAGTAACTATGAGAATAGAAGTGACTGTTATATTTAGCTATTTTAACTGTAAAGTGGTGGGACCTATCTGCCAAACTAGTAGTACGCTTAAATTCCTGTGGTCGAAGCGTCTAGGAGGAATGTTCATTACAACAAATACCATGAAAAATATATATAGAAGAAACATAGTGAGGACCCGTTACGGCGATAAGCAAATAACTGAAGCCCAGATGCCAGGTCAGGACCGATAAAAATTGCAGACCTTTCTTTCGAATTTGTTGCGAATCTCGAGATATATAGCAGGAGCACCAGGCCAGTTATAGTAGCAATATTCAATGCACGGACGAATGGTAGGTGTGCAAAAGAGATTCTTATAAGAAAAAAAAATGACTGGTTCAACACAGTGAACCAACTTTCCTAGCAGCACACCTAGCAATTGATTCGATATAATCGCTCTACACGTCAGTAGAAAACGTGACTTATCCTGAATCCTTCGTAAAAATGAAGAATGTGAGATTAATAAATTCGGAACACTTCAAATATCTCGGTGTATAGAATAGTTATAATAAATTTAGTATAGAAGGAGGGCCTGGAGAATCTGATACTCGCGGGTCAAGGGAAAACAACGCGTGACATACATAGCGAGTTTAAGCAAGTGGATTTGAGGAATTTACGTAAATAGCCTCAAGAATTTAGTCATCCCTGGCGTCTATTCCGTTTAGACATGTCTAAATTACCATCTATATACAAACGTATTATTATATATTTTTATATATATTTCTCTGATCTATGATTAAAATAGGCTTCAAGGAAATCAATCTTTCTTTTTTATGTGCCGTGTCCTTTCAGGACGTAGGCGATCATGTCTCTCCACTTCCTTCTATCCCTTGCAGTTCTCAACAAGTTCCTTCCCTCTGTATCCTCCTCAGATCACGTTCTGTCATCCACTTGCTTAAACCCGCTATGTATGTCACGCGTTGTTTTCCCTTGACCCGTGAGTATCAGATTCTCCAGGCCCTCCTTCCTCATTATGTGTCCCAGTAACTTCAGCTGTCTCTTCCCGATATTAAGTATAAGCCTCCTCCTTGTTTGCATCCTCTCTAAGACCTCATCGTTGCTCATACGTTCGGTCCATATCCTTAGCATGCTTCTGTAGAATCACACCTCCGTCGTTCGAGTGTCTTTTTCATCTTTGAGAAAATCGTGCAACATTCGATGTTGTAAAGAAGGACAGATGTTACGTAATAGCTCAGTATTCTTTTCTTTCTAACCAAAGAAATCCTCCTGTCTCGTAAGGGAAGCAATACGTGAGTCTATTTTGTTTGATCATTTAACCCCAAGCTTGGCAATAAAGCTACTAAGACGCAAGGAATTACTGACAATTGACGAACAGAGATATTCCAAGCGTAGCTTAGATGTGGCACAAAGCCAAAAGCATGGGGCACGCAGTAAGTATCGAACACACTACTCAATCGTAATTGTTCTAGCAAGACAAGCTTGCTAACCATTACACCGTCTCGAGGTGCCCAAATTGAGTGTAGGAGAACATTTGAAAAAAAAAAAAAACATTATCAAGGTTAATTGATTCATTCATTGATTCATTTTTACGGCTTATCAACACTTTGCAGGTTGTTTGAGAAAATATTTTTTATATTGTAAAACTGTTTTCTGGAGGTAATGATGGTTTAGTGATACGAGTCTTACTAATTAACCCATAGCTAGGGGAGAAGAGGTGGATTCATACTTCTCTCAAGTGTTTTTGTGAGTAATGAACCCAACGGGAATTGGAACACGGTTTGCTGATTAACAATTTCGCGCCATTATCCATTACAGACACATGCAAGCTTACTGCACCTGGTATTCCCAAGTGGTCACCTGTCTAGGTACTGGCCAGGCATGACGTTGCTTAACTTCGGTGCTCCTGGTGTTTTAACCTGATATTGAACTTTTGCTTCAGTGAAATGGAAAGTCAACTTTTAATCTTTTCATTTGTACCCTCTTACTTCTTTAAAGAATGACCCGTATCTATGATTGTTATTGCACTATTTTTCTCAAGCCGTTACTATTTAATGACTCCTCAGGGGGAATTTCCAAGGGTATTTTATAGTCGGTAAATATTATCAAATTAAGAATTAATATTCAACAGAAAATTTCATATAGGAAAACGTTGAAATTTTCAAGGGTACCGTTAGTAACTCTTAATTTGAGGCTCTCTGGATCAGCACTGCCTCGCCTGTCTACTATCTGCTTTACAACCGAGTAACGATGCTTTGCTCAACGCAGTGCCCTCTTCATCTACCGGTACCCTTCTAGATGATGAGTGCACTCGGTTCGGAGTTGCGATCCGTCTTTGGCTCAAATTATGTGAGCGTCACAGATGCAGATGTGGAGCCTCCATCGATGAGTTTGGTTTTGCATCCTCTCTCCTGTCGTCGTAGTGCCGGTCGCTTTCCAAGGCATGCAGCCATTAACGACATCATCAAAAGAGGTTTGGATGCAGCTGGGTTTCCTTCCCAAATCGAGCTCGTAGGCCTCGACCATGGTGATGGAAATCGGCCGGATGGCATTACCATTTTCCCTTTTAAAGTGGGGAGGTCGTTGATTTGGGATATGACATGTGACATATTTTCAACCGGTAATTTGATCAGGTATGCGGTTGAGCTGGGTTCTGTCACTCCGGACGCGGTGATAAAAAATAGTTAAATATTATTCTCTTGCGGACAGATTTATTTTTACTCCTGTGGCAGTGAAGACTTCTGGGGTTATTGGCCCTCATTCGATGACGTTCATTTGGTGGGGGGGTTAGCGAGATGTCGTTTCGATTAAGTGACGTGCGTCGCCAAGCGAAGTATCTCTTGCAGCGTGTCTCACTGGCGACATGTGCGAGGTAATGTTTTCTCTATCATTGTGGCTGGCAAAGTATAGCAAAAAAATGTTTTTGTTTGTAGTTACTTTGTTCAAATAAATATTAAAATTTGTACGTTCTAATCTATTTTTTTCTGTACAAATTATTTAGCATCGCAGCGGATAAATTGTGCATCGGTTCTACGCTTTTAAAATGTGTTTAGACCAGTAAAGTAATAATTAAAAATGATGTCGCTTCAGCATTGAAAGCGGTAAGAACTATTTGTCGTGTCTAAGGAAACGAAGCTTTAAGTATCCGTGCATACAAAAGATGGTGTGACCAGTTTCGATCAGGAAATCAATATTTCTCACGAAGATTCCTTTCGATCTGAATGACCAAATTCTCTTTATACTGAGGTTGGTCAAGAAGTTTCTAATCATTTGACCCAATAAAATTAATCAGAGTTCCCTTCTGATCGTCACTGGTGATTAGATTTGCTACCGAACTTTTCCTGGGTAGAATCATCCCCAATGTTAACAAAACTGAGTTCTCTATAATCATACCCAACGAAAACAACAATAGCTAGCAACAACTGAAAATGGAGGGAAAATAAACTTCCCCAAAACAAGGAAAAAAGTTATACTCTGCATTTAGTGAAATAAAAATGGTGTTTTCTATTTGAAACGTTAAACCAAAATGAAATAATTAACGCGGAGAATTATGGATGTCAAATGGAAATACTGAAGAGAGATTTGCGGAAAAAGCGACCATCATAGATTAATCGTAAGGGCGTGTTGCTATTACACGATAATGTGAAACCAAATATTTTCTGAGGCACTTAGGAAGAGATTATATAGCACTAAATACGGACATTTCGCCTTATCCTTCTTGCGCTCCCGATATTGCTCCATCTGATTATCATCTTTTTACGTCTTTACATTTTTGTGAGTGAAAATAATAAATACAAAAGAAAAAAAAAATGATACATAAAGCATTAGCCTTTTCTTGTTTCAAACGAAGCTAAAGGAAAGCACCTAAACTAGCTTAGAACGTTGGTTACTTTGTTAGGCGTTGCTCGTGTAGAGGGATTCAATCTTCATTAGAAGCTCGACAGTTGCGGCCTTGCATCAGACTAGACAAAAAGTTGAAGAGCCAGATGGGAAGACGCCTGTATGCATAGGCACATCAACACATACAGAGAACAGGAATACACCTGCAGACGACAGCACGCTTTTACTGAACATTTTATAAATAGATCTCGGACCACGTGTCAGGTTGTAAGAAAAACCTAATTTATAGAGACTGGCACAAAGATCACTTTTCCGTCGTACACATACGCAGAATATATATATATATATATATATATATATATATATATATATATATATATATAATGTGTGCGTTAGTGTGTAGAGACGCATCCTCATACACACATATCCATATATGTACGTATTCACAAACTCTAATATATATATATATATATATATATATATATATATATATATATATATATATGTGTGTGTGTATGTATGTAAGAAAGACATTATATATATATTGTAATAAAGAGAATATATATATATATATGTGCGTGTATGCACACTCATCCTCCTACACACATATCCATATATGTACGTATTCACAAATTCTAATATATATATATATATATATATGTATGTATGTATGGATGCGTGGCCGAGTGGTCAGAACGTTTGCTTTCTGAATCTCACCATGGTCGATATGTCAGGAAGGCGACTTCCTGATGTTATCAGACTGGAGGTGTCGATCCCAGCGTGCGACACCTTTGGAAAGTGCCTGAAAACCATAACACGGGTTGCCCCAAGCCTTGTGAGTGAAATTGGGTAGACAAAACCCTTGGGTTTCGTCGATAGCTGTGGTAGCACGAATCCATCGTGTCCGAGGGCTTGAGCGTGCAAGCCTTGTTCAAACTGTTGATCACGCTAGATAACAGGCTCTTTCCCTGAAAGTGTAACTAAGTTCTGCTCAGCATACACAAATGTGGCTGAGCGAGCGTAGACGAGTATCTTCGAATAACAGTGGCCAGCTATTATATACGAATCAAAATTATTATTCGACCTACCAACTCTATCACAAATACAACTGAGAATAATTTATGTAAGGTTAATATGAAATTCGTTATAACTACTTCTAAAATAATAGGAGACTTGATTTTATAGATAGATCTTATCTGTGGCGATGAATACATTTAAGCATTAATGAAAAAATAGTCATAATTTATTTTTTAATATATAAATGATATTATTGCCGTAAGACATTGCAAAAAAATTTTGCTATAGAAATCCGTTGCATTTTTTAAATTAAAGGCCTGCGTTACAAGAAAATTTGGATTTTCAAAGACACTATAATAAGGAAAACGTTAATGACATCATAGTACATTATATCATTATAGAAAATATTATTCTAATAGATATTCATTTAAAATATTTTACTATAGTAAAGCATTGCAAATATAATTTGCTATAGAAAAGTATTACATTACACATCTGGAAATTTAGGATTTTCAAAGGTCTCATATCGACGAAAGCGTTCTTGACAACAGCGCTCTATTATATTTATAATATAAATCCATTGTAAATTATTTATTATAGCGGGAATGGCAAATAAGTTTGCTATTGATACGCATTTAGAAATATTTTACTGTAGAAATGCATTGTAAATGAGTTCGCCTAAGAAATATATTGCAATTTTTTTTTTATTAAAGGCATGCATTAAACATCAGGAAAACTTGCATTTTCAATGGTCCCATAAGGAAATTGTTACTGAAAATGTAGGGCTTACATAAATAATTGGATATCTCATGGAAGCTTGACTTACCGCTATCCATTTCAGTCATTTACGTTGAGAGATGAATTCGAAAAACAAAAAAAAAAGACGATGATACATTATTCCTGTTGTAAATCAAGGAACCCGCTGCGATGTTGAAAGTACAAGCTATCGTTGCCCGCCATGAAAACAGGAATGGCAGAGGCGACAGGAGAGTGATTGTTTTTTAAAAAAACAAAACTTTTTCTTTTCTTCTCTTATACAGGTTTGAAAAGAAATGACCAAGACAGTAATACGCCGAAAGCGAAGAACAACCACTCCCCCGCCAGCAAAAAAAAAACAAAACTGATAGATAGATAGATACGACGATTACAAGTCACTCGGTGAGCATTGAATTCACTGTGACGACGATGGCTGAACATGGTGCTACTATGAAGAGTTCTGAAACTAGCTTAAATTAACCAGAATTGTGTAAAAGTGTTCAAGTTTCCGCCATTAAGACAGGCGGGAATCCGTTTATAACTACCCCCACCCCCATCAATTACGGTGGACTGGGATTTCTTGACTAGAATGGCTCCTTGTCTAGGAGAAGTAAAGCTCTGAATTACAAAAGAAGTCAACAATAAACCATTCCACTATCTTTCCAAAGATGACATGGCAATTCCAAGATAATAATGAAACGGAATGTGTGGAGGGCTATGATCCTCTAATCCTGAAAAAAACAAAAACATTAAGGCACCAGCGTGGGAATTTTTAAACAATGGAAAGTATCGATTCATCTCCTATTTGGTGATTCACCTCTGTGGTCCATGCTGAGCCGCTGCGCTCACAACTGTAGGACCCCACTCAGATTCCTCCCCCAGACTATTAGGTTGGTGCAAAAATAATATCGTTTTCTCACATATGTTACTATATGAGAAAACGACATTATTTTTGCACCAACCTAATACATTCCGTACACTTGCTTAAGGCTGCACAGTTATGTTACGCGCTGCTTTCTCTTGTCTCTCTTTCCCTCTATTCGACTCATGAGTATCAGATTCTCCAGGCACTCCTTCCTCATAATGTGTCCCAGATACTTCAGCTGCCTCTTCCTGATGTTAAGTATAAGCCTCCACCTTGTTTGCATCTTCTCTAAGACCTCATCGTTGCTCGCACGCTCGGTCCATGATATACTCAGCAACCTTCTATAGAACCACATCTCTGTCGTCTCGAGTCTCTTCTTCATCATTCATGCCTAAAAGAGAATTTACTGCCTAAATATACGCAAACAAACACGCACACACACACACAGATACACTAGAAGACGAGAAGGAAATAGGAAGATAAATAGCAATTATACTTACAATCAGAAAGAAAGAATTCAAATTTCTGGGACACCTAAAGAAAAAATGGGGTTTGGAGACTTTAACACTCACAATACATAATGAAGCTAAGATGTGTAAAGAGAAAGACTTCTTCTTTCTTTTTATGTGCCATGTCTTTTCAGGACGTAGGCGATCATGGCTCTCCACCTGCCTCTATTCCTTGCAGCTCTCAACAAGGTCCTTCCCTCTGCTACCCCCCCAGACCACGTTCTGCCATCCACTTGTTTAAGTCCGCCAGTTATGTCACGTGTTGTTTTCACTTATATCCTCTTTCTTTCCCTCTGTTCGACACGTGAGTATTATATTCTCCAGGCCCTCCTTCCTCATTATGTGTGCCAGTAACTTCAGCTGTCTCTTTCTGATGTTAAGTATAAACCTTCTCCTTGTTTGCATCGTCTCTAAAACCTCATTGTTGCTCACAGGCTCGGTCCATGATATCCTTAGCATCCTTCTGTAGAACTACATCTCCGTCGCTTCGAGTCTCTTCTTCATCTTTGAAGAGATCGGCCAACATTCGCTGCCGTAAAGAAATCGTACAACATTCGCTGCCGTAAACAGCTCAGTATTCTTTTCTTTGTTACCAAAGAAATCCTCTTGTCCTGCAATACTCTGCCCAGCTTTTGAAATGTGTCCTTGGCCATACCTCTACTGATGTCACACTTACCGTCCTCTGTTAAAACGCTTCCCATATATTTAAACTTCCGCGTCTGATTGATCCTAGTGTTCCCGATCTGCAAATCGTATTTCGGGATCATACTTTTAAATAGTATAGTGAATAGTTAGAGTATATCGATCCGCATAGTAATAGAAGATAGAATAGAAAGGGTGATCCGTATAGTTATAGAGGATAGACTAGAAATAGCGATCACTTAGACATCACGCAACCTCCTACTTATGCGTTTCCTCTATGGTCACGTTGTCTACTTAATTCAGTAATGGGATCGCCTGTGTTTGCTCACTGGCGATCTATGTTCAAACTCAAGTGTCGACAGCTACACTTTATTCCTATATAAGATTATACAAACGAATACGACTATTGATTGGAGAAACTTGCCTCGTCTGCCCTACTATACTGACTTGACATTCTCAGCCTTTCATCTGTTCATCATTTAAGGAGCCAATCAGAGGTTCTTCAATAATTGCTGAGGTGAAAGCAAATGGTTAAGAAAATAACTGGTATTGCATTCAATTTGAAATCTGGGGATTTACGAGATAATCAAAGGCACAAAATATTTTCCCAAAATCGTTACCATTTTTTAAAGAATTAATTAAATATTAACTTCAAAAAAGCGTTGTAATTTATAATTCCCATAGTTACTGAAAAGCATATAACACAGCTTTATAACATTTATAATTGAAATATATGCAGCTTCTGATGGCCAGGGAATTGTCTCTCAAGGTCGCTGATTACTCTTTCATGTTCTTCCGTCGTTCGCTACTAAACTCTGTCAGCTCTTTTTCATTTATCGCTCCCCCTCTTCTCAGAACTGCAGTATGTTAGACGCAATAGCTGACACTAAAGAAAAGGCACTTTCTCTCCATCTATCTGTGGGCATCTTTGTCTTCCGTGACTCCAATGCTGACCACGACAGATTGCTGAAACATTCTAAAGGTACTACTGTTGTCGATATACAGACATTAGATCTTTCCAATGTCTCACTCAAATTGTCGACTTCCTTACTCGTTTTCATAGCCAAACCGAGCAACATACTTCTCTATTGGATCTATTTCTTACCTCTTCTCTCCTCTCTTGCTAAGCTTCACAATACTACCCTCTTGGTAACACGAACCACTCTGTGGTAGTTATTAATATCTCCTTCCAAGCATCCATCAGACAGGATCCCATCTATCTATAAGATCTCTTCCGTTACCAGCATACTGATTGTGACTCATTCCGGGAGATTCTTTGTGACGCCCTTTGGAGTGACATCTTCAAATCCTCAATTGAAAATTGGGGAACTGAGGTTCCTTCTTGGGTCAAAACCGGCATGGATACTTTCGAAAATATCAGATGAAATCGAAATCCTCTCCATCTTGCACGTTCGACCGCCAAAGCACACAATAACCAATATTTCCGGCTATACCAGCGTGACAGCTCTCGTCATAACAGGTGCTTATTTGCTACTGTTCCTGATTGCTCTTTTCTCTTTCTACTCATTACTAATCTTTCTGTTCCTAACTACCCCATACACACTGTAACCCCTCTGTCTTTATGACTGTAATGCATTGCTTGGGAATATACCGATTAAAAAAAATTTAGTTGCTTTGAAATTAAACGGGATAATAATTTCCATAATGAACACCTGTATATCTTCAATTTGATCTCCATAGCATACAGCAACAGTGGGATGGAAATACAAAATGGTTGCCTGAAAATATTTGACAGCACAATGTTTTGACCTTGTTAGATGAATTTGGAGGTGAAGGAAGAGAGCTATAAACTTTGTCCATTAGATAAGTAAATTTGTATTCATACTTAATTAGTTATGTAATGGATAGCGACTCGGATTGAGGAAAATGGGAACCGACTTTGAATCCAAGTCGAATCGATTACATTCACTTACGTGCTAATACCTTTGGGAAATGTTTGAATCCTCTTCTTCTCCCTCCAGCTATGGGTAAATAGCAGGACAGACTTGGATCTATAGCTTTGGATCGCAACTGGTCTACTGCAGAAATAATGGCAAACTATAGCGGGAAAAATCTGCTTCGTTAGTCATGTATCGAAAGATACATCATCGCCTAAGAGTGTATCACGCATGGCATATATCTAGCTGATTGACTAATGTCATTGATTAGCATTTTTTGTAATCAATTACAACCCCCCACTCCCCCACCAAAAAAAAAGTTTTTATTTGTCGAATAGAGTTTAAAAAAAAAAAAAGAAAGATATTTTGCTTGTGATGATTTATAATTAAAATTATGTTTTGAATATATTTTCCATTCAATATATATCGTACAAAACATCAATTTTATTTGGATTTAGTATTGAAATAGTAAAATTTTGAAGTCATTTTGTAAGGAAAAACCTGAGGAAATTAGATATTTTTATACAATTTTCATACGATCATTAAAAAGCTAAATGCTCAAAAATGGGTAAAAGCTATGAATATAATTTATGGTGTCAATACTTATCATATGAAACCCAAGCTAGTGTATTGTGTGCCATATTGCTTCTTGAAAAAAGTGAAACATCAACCTTCCCTAGCGTACATACCCTCATTGAAAGGTGAAATTAAGAAAGAAGGAACTTATACGGAGGATTAGAGTTTGAACTGTGATGATTTTGCATTCATTTTTGCTCTGTTTTGTGTGATACTGCGCCAATGCTTCCGTAGTTGCTCAACAACGATGGTACCTTCTTCAACATGATGGACATTGGGTTCACTATAATGAACCAAAAAACAAAAAAGATCAATAGAGTAACGTCACCTAGACTCACCTATAAAGAAGTCATTTAAAGAAGCCCACTCCCCAGGGAACGTTTTGACCACTGTGTTTGGCGATCAGAAGAGAATTATTTTATTAGAGTTTATTCCCAATATCACCAAGACTATATCTGACTCATGCCTGAGTACAGTTTTAAACATGTTGCAAGTTTTCTCCGACATAGCTAAATTTAAAGATAAGTGGTGTCCTATGAAATGCGGTACTCCACAGCTTCTAAAAGACCAGACAATCAATAATTATGCATGGCTGGATACCCTTGCCTCATCCACCCTGCATTCCTAATCTCGGACTTGCATCTGTTTGGGCTCTTGAAAGAGGCATTCAGAAAACAATGGGTCTCCAGTGATCGAAAGGGAAAAGAATAAACTCGCATATTGCTTAGAAAGCGGCCAATTCCCTTTCACACCGCCGTAAGGTTGCGCCCTACCCCGTGCCTTTTCTAGAAATACTTTCATGGCAATTGTTCAGATGAGCTGTTCGCTATGATACTTTTGAAATTTAAGCGCAGTACTAGACTGGCGCCAAGATCTCATCAATATAAAGTTAAGTTGCTTAGATGTAACCGTAAGTTCTATGCTGACAGTTATCTTTTCTCGCGCATCTCACTTGTGAGACTCCATGCTTTCCAGCCAACTTTCATCTTCAAAAATTTAAATTCAATTGTTATCCTGATTACTTTTTTTTTGTTCTCGCACCTTTGTAATTCTTCTCTTTCTAATTTGCCACACCCAGTAACTCCCTGTGTCTTAGTGATTTTTTGCTTGCTTTTTGCATTGCTTGTTTCTTTTATCCCGTAAAGTCACCAGGTGTACTGTAGCTACAATAGAAGTGGCGTTTTGTGGGTAAGATAGACGGATCCCAACTCTTTTGAATTCAGAGTTTTTCCTTTTCCTAAACTGGTTGCCACCCAAGGTTGTAGAACCCAGTCTGTCTTGCTATTTACCCATAGCCGAGGGGAGAAGAAGAAGATTCATATCTTTTCCAATTGTATTAGCACGTAAGTGAATGTAATGGATCCGACTCGAATTCGAACTCGCCACCCATTACTCCACCGTGCCTCCGTCTTGCTTGGGGTGAAATCATTTCAAAAAAATAAGAAGCTTTAATGAATTAATTGTATGTACTTTTACTTAGTCTCATCCTATTTTTAACTCCCACATGATCAGTCTCGTTACTGATGAGTGGCTTTTTTTTTATTGTTACCATATGCAACTATATATTTTTTACTACGGAAACAAGAGACTCAAGTTTACTTGAACTCGTATCTATTATGCTATTCATATGGAATACCCAGGAAGGGATCTTCAAGTCATAGGTTTAATGTATTCTACTGAGTGCAGGATTTGAGTATAGCATATGAGCTGATTCTTTCAAAAGTCTTATTTCCTATATCTGTTGTTTTCACTTCGCACTGTAAGAGCTGATGTGTCCCTTTTTCTTCTTATGTGTTGGTGCTGATATTGAGAGATAAAGCTTTCTGACATGATAGCTGAATTATTTTTTGTAGAAAAACAACTTTTGAAAGTTCATCTATTACGTTTTGAATAAGGGACCTTTTGACATTGAGCAGTGCTTAGATAGCTGGGTGGCTCATTAAAGAAAAAAAAGAAAAAAACGTATAAGATGAAAAGAAAAAACAAAGAGATAAGAAAGAAAGAAAGAAAGAAAGAAAGAATGAAACGAGAGAAAAATAATAAAAAGGAAAAAGAGTGAAATAAGAAACGATAAGACAAATTGGGAAGTTTTAAAGGTAAAAGAAAAGAATAAAAGGAGAAAAAAATGAGAAAGTAACAAAGGAAATGCGATAGACAAAAAAAGACAAAGAAAGAAAGAAAGAAAGGAAGGAAGGAAAGATAATTACATAGGCCTAAAAGAATGGAAAATGGGAAAGTTTTAAAAGAAACAGTGTGTGTTGGAACAAAAGAAAGAAAGAAAGAGAAAAGAAAGAAAGAAAAAGGAAAGTGATAAAAGAGCAGAACTAGATTAGGATGAAAAAGAAAAAGAAAAAGAATAGATGAAAAAAAAAGAAAAGAGAAATAATGAAAAACAATAATGAATGACAAATACAGAAAAACGAAAACAAAAGAAAGAAAAGATAAGACAGAATAGAAATTAAAAATAGTAATACAACAAAAGAAGAAAGAGATAAAGAAAAGACGATAGAGAGACTACAATGACATAGAAAGAAAGAAAGAAAGAAAGAACAAACAAAGAAAGAAACAAATAAGAATGGAACAGAACAATAGAAAGGAAATAATAGAAAGGAAAAAGAATGAAATAATAAAAGAAGAAGACAAGTAAGAAAGTTATAAAAGGAAAAATGGAAAAACGAATAGAAGGAGAAAGAATGAGAAAGAAAGAAAGAAAGAAAGAAAAGAATGGGAAATGAGTAATCGCAGGATGAAAGAAGAAATCAAAGAAAGAAAAAAAGAAAGAAAGCAAGAAAGAAAGCAAAGCAAAGCAAAGAAAGAAAGAAAGAAAGAATGGGAAATGAGTAATCTCAGGATGAAAGAAGAAATAAAGAAAGAAAGAAAGAAAGAAAGAAAGAAAGAAAGCAAAAAGAAAGAAAGTAAAGCAAAGAAAGAAAGAAAGCAAAGAAAGAAAGAAAGCAAAGAATGGGAAATGAGTAATCTCAGGATGAAAGAAGAAATAAAAAGAAAGAAAAATGAGTTAAAAAGAGTAAAAGAGCAATAAAGAAAATGGAAACCAATGAGAAAGAACAAGAAAACAAATAAAACGAGACAAAGAAGAGAAAAGAATGGATGAAGGAAATAAAAAATAATAATGATTCTCCTCTTTTTCCTTCCAACCAAAAACGAAACGTATGAAAAACGTAAAATCATCCAAAGTCAGTTTCTGCTGTAAAACATGGCGATTGGCTGCGGGTCGGATTTAGGGTAGCTGAGTGGGTAGAGCAAAAAAAAGATTTTAAAAAAGAGGAAAAATTTGGGAAAGTAGTTTACCTTTTGTTTTTGTTTCCTGTGTAGGATACGTTTTACAGATTCCCGCTTTTTCACTTCTTTTTTCCTTTTTTGTTGCCGGGGGGGGGAGGTAGGGAGGGGTTGTTAATCCCGACAGTATCAAGTAGCATCCCTTTGTCCCTTTCAGGTGACAGCTCCTAAAACATTGGATCATTTCAGCACCCCCTCCCATCCTCTATTTAATCTCACCTGTCTTTATTCCGACTATACAATAGCCAGCTGAAGAAAGAAAAAAAAAATGTCTCCTTTGAAAAGTTTATAGCGTGCGTCAAGTAACTGAGAACAAATTATAATAGAAAAAACAAAGAAAGAAAAGTCTTTAGATTTTTCTTTAAAAAGTTACCCATGTTCCACATAGAAAAACAGAAAGAAAAAAAAAACTGAATGAAATTCATCCTGACCAAGACTCAACCTCGATTCAGAAGGAATTTTTGTTGACTTCATTCATGTTTTATCCACAATGCCGGCGTCCAACGATACCTTCGTAATCTCTTTGGATTTTCTCCCGATGATACCCCAATAACAACAACAGCAACAACAACACGCACATAACAAGTATTTATTTATTTTTTTTTTTACAGTTTGTCAGCCCTGAGGGTTATTTAAAGGCAAGAAACTCTTTGTATTGGAAGAGTATTTCTTTTTTGCGAGTGAATATTGCACTATGATATATAACAATGATTTTTCCAAATACAGCCTTACTATTTAATCCATTGCTAAAAGGATGAGATGGATTCATATCTTCATCAAGTGGATTTGTGTGCATGTAACGAACTTGACTGGAATTCAAACTCAGCTCTTCGATTTCTCGTTCCGAACTGATATCCATTACACCACCGCGCAATCTAGTATAATGATTAGCGGTTCTGCGCGAGGAATTGTCGCGTATCATTATACTGTTAATCTATATTTTACCGCGATCCCAACTATGGGTTAAACAGAAAGGTTTTTTTCTAGCTGTGGTCTAGGAAAAAGATAATTCTGAATCTAAAAAGCTAGATGATTAGACATGAGGGTCGAGAAACTATAATTGTAAAACAAAATCATGGTAGATTTAAAAAAAATATGGATGATCCCACTGAAGAGCGATTATCCAAAATGCTAACGAATATTCGGCCTAAATTTTTAGTTGATTTGTTTAATGACATATCATCTCCTTATGGGTCATTTAATGCCGAAATTTAATTTTTTTCGGAGCTTTGAAGTCATAAAATATGTTATTCTGCTTTCATAATTTAATACATGGTAGATGAAACTCCGTTTTTCTGCACATACAAGTTTTGTAGTACCAGAGTTTGTGATATAAGTGTTTTATGATTTTTTAACTTATTTGGGATAGAGTTTGATTTAAGAAATTGTAGGATATTGTTATAGCATACCTATAGACGATAATGAGTATGTCCCCATTCACATAAATACAGTAGTAAATACTGTATATTGGTCTGCAGTTGGAAATTCGTCTCCAGCTGTGTTGGTGAAACTCTCGGCAGAGAGGATCCCCAGATGTGGCTTTGTCGAAGGGCAGATTCTCGTCTCGGGAAACAGCTACCAGGCCTCCTTTTATACGGGGTCTACGGGGACTTTTTAGCCAAGCCTACGGGCTCGGATACCCCACATTAAATTCGGCCTTGTGCCACATCTGACCGTGTGAGGCGGTTTGTAGATATCCTGCAGTTGGAAATTCATTGTGGAATTCACTTCACTCACTTCTAACAGTTGACTACTTCTACGCGCCGCTAGCGAATCTTATATGTGTTGTTTTTGTTATAAGTATTATCGTTCATTGACAACCTTCGTGTGATTATTCCATTCAGTAACCTCCCTAGGTTGCAACAGATATTATATTAATGTCATGAGAGAGTTTTTTCATGTTGGTTCTTTGGTTGAATTTATTTAACGGCATATCAACACCTCTGTGGGTTGTTTAATTCCGAAGTCGAAATATTCTGAACACAATTTTGTGCCTACGACTACATATAGTTAGAACGCAATTGTATGCCTTCAGCTATAGATAAAATGTAATGTTGGTCTCGTATTGTCGGTTTTTTATATAAAATTTATTGCTGTTATTTATACTATAAAATGTTTATTTTTATACTTTCATAGTGTTTTTTGTTTGAGGTGCTCCCTATATTTGGCCATAGCTGGGACATTAACAGATGCTAACATCGCGTGTCAGGGTGGATCTGGGAACAACAACAATGAAGAGGTAGTTCCACACACTCCTCAAAACCTCTAATCTTATATTCTCTTTAAACTCAGTAACGCCTTGCGTCCTAGCGACTTTATTTCCTTGCTTGGGGTAAAACGATTAAAACAGAAAAAAATTAAAAACTTAGGAAACCGTAAAGACAATAAAATCACTTTCAGCATCGAGAACGTTTATGATGCAGCTTGGGAAAGCGATTACCTGCCACGATTGAGTAGTTTGCGTTCATAATGGCCACTGTGTCCTCGATGTCGACATTTAACAAATCCTTGGTATATTGTGTGACCGACGGTAATTCTAGACAATGCCACAGTCTTTTCAAGTGAGTCAAAGCAGATCTCTGAAGTCACATGTTGCGGACTGGCCTTGTTAAATTACTGATCACGCCAGATTCTGCCCTCTCTTTCCCAGAAACTGTAACTAAGTTTTGCTCAAAATAATTATAATATAAACCACGTATTTTTTTGGGTGGCATATGTCTTAGCAGACGTCACTCAACAGGGAATGGTAAGTCACCTGTATATGTAAAACTAGTAACCAACCATTTTATTAAAATGTTATTTTAAGGCTAATAATTCATGACTCTTCGGTAAATCAGTCCTTTCAGTGAGTGTGTGTTTATCTAAAAACAGATACGCTTAAATTCACCTTCTTCCCTGCCGTGTACCAACGGGGTAAAATCTCCAACTGACGCCAATTCAATCGGGTTTCGATCCTAGCTAGAGGCAACCGGACGTCTAGCCACACTGACGAACTGTGATACAGCGGAATATAAATAAATAAATATATATATATTGTCTAGACATCCGGTTGCCTCTAGCTAGGTTAGAAACCCAACTGAATTGGCGTCATTCGGAGAATCTACTCCTAAGCCATTGGTGCACGGCAGGGAATGAAGGGGAATTTAAGCGTGTTTATTTTTAGATAAACACGCCAGTGACTGAGAGACCTCGATTCGTTTCATCGAAGAGTAGCAGTAATAGTCACAGTTTGCAAATTCACGTGTCTTCCCGAGATAGCTCAACCGAAATAATTTTTCAGGAGCATATATTTTGTCATCCACGGACAGACTGTTGCGTTGTATCACAGCTCAGCATCAAATATCTATTATTTCAGGATATTAAAACAAAAAAATGTTTAAAATCGCTACACAATTCCAAGTTACTCGCCAATCGTTTAACATCGCCCAAGGAGACACATTTGTAATGTTGAAACGTAATTGTAATTGTGTAGCGATTTTTAACATGATTTCGTTTTAATATCCCAAAATAAACAATTTTTAGCTCTACTCTGCATTGAGCCCTCTTTTATATCAAATGTTATGTATAGTGGAATCATTCTCCATTTGTCCTCATTTTACTTATGTGTGTGTGTGTGTGTGTGTCTAATAATCCGTTGGTATATAATCCAAGTGAATCCTATTAATATAATAACAATATTAAAACTGATTTACCTACAGAGCTCAATGTTTTATTCAAACAGAACATTTAAATTAGATACAATAGGAATTAAGTTTACATCAATATTTTGATCATTTCCCCCTACAAATTAAAATGAATCTGGGGGATTTTCAGACTCACTGTGTTATTAAAAAAATATAAATTGTTTTTCTTGTTTTCTTGTTTGCATATATTTATTTTTTTCTTATTAATATTGAAAATCCCTCAGATTATTTTTAATCTGTGGGGTGAAATGATCATAATCTTGATGGGATCTTAATTCCTATTGTATCTAATATATATATATATATATATATATATATATATATATGTGTGTGTGTGTGTGTGTTTGTGTGTGTGTATGTGATCAAAATGGAGATTTAAGATATTCTATATTTATGGGTAAAAGTAACCATTATCAGTGATAGAGCGTATGTAATATAAATATAAAAAACAAATAATTAAGCAATCAATAAGAAATAAGAGGTAAAAAGTTAACAAACAACATTATCAAATAGTTACAAATAGCCGCATTCCGATCCACAATTTTTCTACTCAGTAGCCTGTATAGTAATTTGGAACATTTGTTGTTATTGCTCTGCCAATAACCGGCAGTATAATATAATAGACCTTACTACCCATAATGCACCACTGACAAGCATATATACATAGTTGAGCCAAAACGCAACACACATGGCATGAAGATTGCTCTGAATCATGAAGCAGGCTGTCTCCGCTTTTTTTAAAAAAGATATTATCATCGTAAAACCGAAATTTCCATGTTTCAAAAACTGAAACTTCAATTTAAATTCAATAATAAAAATCAAACTCAAAAGTTCCGTTCCATTTTCAAGCAATGTCAAGAATAACTCTTTTGAAATTGATTTACTTAATTTATAAGTCTAGGAAAAATTTAATCTTTTTTTTTATTATTTTAGAAGTGTTAAGATTTAAATATCAAAAATGTGACGAAATAATATTTAAATTCACCTTTTGAAAAAATCGCAATTGAAATTTATATCTAAAAATAAAAATTAAATAAATAATAGAAATGTCAAATGTATTTCTATTGAAACCTAGACGATGTGTTGGGACATAGACACTACCACAAATGTCTACTTGAAAAAAAGGAAACTTGTATCAATAGACAAATAACGCAACCCCTATCTTGAATTGAACGACTTGATAACTACAATACATTAAACACATGAGTTTTCTAAATAAGTTAAATCTTAACACTCCTAAAATAAAAAAGATTAAAATTTTCCTTAAACCGAACATCACAAAATATCAAATTTTTCTGAACTTATAAATTAAGTAAATCAATTTCGAAAAAGTTATTCTTGTCATCGCTTGAAAATGGAACGGAACTTTGTATTTTGAGTTTAATTTTTATGATTGAATTTAAATTGAAGTTTCAGTTTTGAATTATGGGAATTCCGGTGTTACGATGATAATATATTTAAAAAAAAAAAAAACAATTATAATATCATGCTCTACTACTGTATCGAGCATATTTTTAAAAATAAAAATAAATTCTAAGAACTCTGAATTATAAATCTCATTGTTCTTTCATATTATTTTAATATATATATATATATATATATATATATATATATATATATATATATATCTGTGTGTGTGTGTGTGTGTGTGCGTGCGTCTGTATGTAATGAAATAAACAAACAGAATGTTTTTAGTGTCATAAAAACTTATCAGTACTTATCCATATCCCCCATATATAGTGAGATAGATATGAATATAATGCGATAGATAGGAGCTCGAATTCCAGTTGGGTTCGTTGCATTCAGTTATGCACAAATACCCGAGGAAAGGTTATCGGTTTATCTCTTCCCCAGATCTATGAGTTAAATAGTAGAATTTGTAAAAGAAAATCATTGTTTCTTATGATTATTCTGGCCATGCAAAAAATAAGCTTTGGTTTTAAATAACACTCAAAAGATTGATAAGTCGTAAAAAAATCAACTCAATTTATGTTATCTATCTATCTATCTATCTCAGTAGACTCATATCTATCTATCTATCTATCTAAGTAAAAACATATCTATCTATCTAAGTAAAAACATATCTATCTATCTATCTATCTAAAAACATATCTATCTATCTATGCTTTTCCTTTGCTGTCGCCCTTTCCCTTCCCAAATCGCCTACCAACAATATATCGATATCCCCTTGCTTTCCTTTTTAGACAATATAATACCTGTTTACTCATGCTTTTTCTTCGAGGGCGTTGAGTCATGGATAGGGCTACTACCAACATTATTATTATTATTATTATTATTTTTATTATTATTTAATTTCTGTCCATCTACAGCCTTCTGGCAGAATGAGTCACGATCATATAATTCACACGAAAGATTGAAAAATAATATGACTTCCACGTGACTCAGCTATGCACGCGCGCTGAGCGGTCTTCTAAAGATTGATAAAATCTAATGTCTACTTTGCGCGTCCACAATCATACACACGCTCTCACAACCCCCCCCCGCTAGCACAATACACACTTGCGCACGCAGACACCCATACGCACACAGTTGTTTAACGTCACATATCTCCAATATTGTCGACATTCGAATTGCCCAAAGGATAAACCCATAGTTTCGCGCATGCGGAGAGTTATAACCAATAACTCTTATCGCCTCACATAAAATGCATTCTAACAAAGAAAGGCTGCGCTGGGCTAAGTACAATAGGCGTATTTAGAAATTAGTCACAGGTATTTCATAGAAAATATGCCATAAGAAGAACAAATAAATAACTCCAGTAATAATTCGATCTCATTAAATTAAGTTTTTAGAAAGTGCTGTAACCTAGAAAAGGTTATTGAATGAGGAATAACCAAAACGGAGGTTGGAAATGAAATGGTAATCTTTATAACATCAACAAAATACAATACTCGCCAGCGGCGTGAAGTAGGTAAACCACTGCTACTGATGGGCTATTTAGACAACATATTACCCTCCAACTTGCAATAGTGTCCAATATATTTATGAGGATTGGGACATACCCATTAGTATTCATAGGTACGGTTTATAACAGAATGTTTCCAGCATTTGGCAACAAGTTCATATGAAATGAATGTTGACTAATAGTGTGATGGATGCTGAGAATACCATGGACAGAACATGTGAACAACGACGAAGTTTTAGAGAAAATGAAGACAAAAAGACCACTCATACCTATCATCAGAAAGAGGTATTTGATATTACTAGGACACATAATGAGGAAAGGGGACTTGGAAAAGTTGACACTCACAGGACAGATTGAAGGCAAGAGGGACAGAGGAAAACAACGCATAATCCACCTAGAGAGCTTGAGTAAATGGATGCCAGAGCACGAATTAATTGTGCGACTCTGTGTCGGTTTACCAATTATTAACGCCGCATATCTGGGGTCACCAGTTTTTGGCTCATGATAATTTTATTTTCTTCGTTTACATGTCATGACTCTTCCTGGCTCTCACTAATTTTCTGTCTTTTGCTACTTTCCCCTCTGTTCCTTTTTCTACCACCCATTTGCGAAAATACATTTAATTGCTGCTTCCCCTTGCTGCTTTGTTTCTTCAATTGGTCTTGTGAAAGTTACACTCCTCGGCTTCTCTTCCCATGTTATGTGTCGTAGAGATTTCAGCTGTTTCTTTATGATAAGTTCTCTTGTGTTTTCTATATTTCTGAAAACTTACTCGTTGCTCATATATATATTCCATCCATGCTATCCGTAGAAATCATTCTTAGAAGCAGATTTCTGCTACATTTAGTCCTTTGTGGGAAGATTGTCCCGCATTCACCGCCATATAGATTAAATATTACCTGAAAATTAAGAATACTTTGTGGTGAATCGTACTACAGTTAGCATTAGATGGAGTTGTTGTTGGTTACAAGCTCGAATTTCGATTTGTTATGACTGAGGTGGAAAACTTTCAATGTAAATGAATTCAACATTTTCGAAAGAAATTAACCCTTTGAGCCCTGCGTTCTTGAACGATTTTAATCCGTCTGTCGGAGTTACTGAGTCAAAATTCCCAAATAATTGATATGCAATATTTCACGGTAGATATAAAAATAGTTACAAGTGTTTACCCACCGTTCAACCGGTGGTTGGACCTTAAGACATTTTTCTCTACCACTGTACAACCGGTGGCAGCGAATTATGTCATTTTTCTCAACCACCGGTAAAACAGTGGTCAGGGCTAAAAGGATTAATTCAACAAGTGGATTATTTTTTAAAAAACATATATATGTTTTTTTTTTGTTGTTTTTTTTTTAAATAAAGGGCAACATTTCTCAAAAGTCGGGAAACAAAATTTATATTGACGATTGTACAAATAGCTCAAAAAAAGAAAGAAAACATTTAGTTACTTTGCCTTAGTGGGCGTGTTTTGTACGTACCTCTGTGCGTGTGTGTATGCGTGTGTGTTTGTGTGTATGTGTTTGTGTGTGCGTGTAGGTAGGTAGGTAGGCGCAGGGCGTCCACGTGGTTTGTTTGAAATTAACCAATCGGTTTACCGGGAGCATCCAAATGTTGCTGCTATTTTGTCGTGCAAAAATAGAGGCAACATTTTTCCTCTTAAAGCCTGAACAACTATTAGCGGACATCTTGGCAGACAAGATAGAATTAGCCTCCATATCTTTTGGTCGTTTCTAACGAGATATATATGAAGAATGAAAGAGATAACATTTGATATCTTTGATAAATTTTTATTCATTTAAACTTAATACACGAACACACACACACACACATATATATATACTTAAAAAACAGTGCTCGATATATATATATATATGTATATATGTCGAGCACTATTTTTTTAAATAAAAAAATAAAAATTAAATGCTAAGATCCCTGAATTATAAATCTCATTGTTCTTTCCTATCATTTATATATATATATATATATATACATACACACACACACACACATATATATATATATATATATATATATATATATATACCTCGAGTGTAAATTGTTCAAATCGTGTTATAGCATAATTGTCCATCGCATAAAATATTTACTATCTAAAAACCACTAAACTGAGTTCTTTCCTGGCTTCCAGATAAGACGTTTAACCATCTTTACACTATTTGTCATAAGAATCACCGAAAAACCCTTTGAATTATTCAGTTAGAAACAGAATAGGTTAAAGTTCTTTAGTACCAGACCCTCTGAACTGAGCAATGGTGAGAGAAAAAGATCATTCCGGCCTTCAGTAATGGTACCAACATTCATACTCTGTCCACCATCTTCAAAGTCCGTTGAAGAACCATCAAAGATGAATAATTTTAAAATAGAGGGAACAGTAGACAGGAAAACTGGAACAGAGAGTCACAACTTAAAGGGATCAATTAGAAAAGATCCGACTCAATCCATAAGACATTTGGCACGTGAGAGACGAGTTTCACCTATGACAGTGCAAAGAGCAGTGAAAAAAAACTTGAAAATGAAATTGTACATGAAACGTATGAGGCATCTTGTTACTCCAGGACAGAAAGTTAGAAGGTTAGAGAGGGCAAGGATCATCATGAATAAGTAGGAAAATGATCATGGAATAATATATTTGAACTTTATTTCAATCCTTGATTGGCTTCCGGTTCTTAGCTATGATTAATTAATGATGAACATGTCATTTTCGTTTATGATCGATTTCATTATGATAATTCTATTAAGCTTGGAGAGTAATTATATATTCTTATTGCTCAAAGTAGAGTCCAATAGTGTTATAAAAACCTCGGAGAATTCCAGTAAGATATCTTTAATCATTTCTAAGATACAACGGTTCAGAGGTTAATCTATTAAATTAATAATTTTGCCGTTACACGATTTGGACAATTTTGCTGTTACAGTCGGTACCCCCCGCATATATATATATATATATATATATATATATAAGAAATATACCTTTGTTTCTTAGACATTGAATTGTGTCACTTGACGTCCTTTCTAGCTTGCCTAGACTTTTCGGCTAACCTGATGAATATTTATGACCGTTATTACATTTAAAAGTTTTTAAAATTAAATATAATTTTTGTTCCTGTATATAAATACTCGTTGCAATATAAAATCCTTGCAGAGGACGAAACGGGTCGTTTAAGTTTTCCCTTTTTCTTTATATAAATATGAATTTAATGGAATATTTAAACCAGACATGAGCAATCTTTTTCGAGCAGTGAGCCGAATGTTCTATGGCTCATCAAATGGCAGGTCGTACTGCTAAAAACATTCAAGGTAAATTTTTGTATTAGGTACCTCAACTGTTTTCATTACAGAAGACCATAAGTATATAGCTTAGAAATGGAGGAAATGTTTGTTTTTTCTATAATTAAAAAGTTGAAGTCTTGGTTTAATTTTATCACTGATGACAATACGATTAACACATGTCGCTGTGTGTAATTTATTTCTAATTTGTTAATTTGAAAAAAAAAAAAGTATATTTCTTTTACAGAGAAAAAAATCGTATGAATGTTTCCTGTTTCAAACCAAAATATGTTTACACGTATGATCTTCCTTAGTGAAAATCGCCAATACTTTAAAATCATGAAAATGTAACTTTCAGCAAAATGTTCACAAAATTCAAGAAACATTGTACTTAATCATTCTTTATGCATGTCTGTGGTTATGTATGAAAAAGCGTGAGCAAACAATTGGGAGGTAAAGAAAATTTTAAGAAAGCTTATTTTCCTTCTGAATTTTAATCGTGCCATTCAGAGCGATCAAAACGGACCGCGGTTTGTCATGACTGACTTAAATCGACATTATTTCTTTTGACTTAAAACGTTATTTTGTAGGACGTGTTTAAATAAACATTTCTGTTTATTTATAAACAGTGAAAATTAACATCTGCCAGTCGAGATCATCGTACCCGCGTTACATTAATTTGAGAAAAAAAAAAAACAAAAAAAAAACGAACTTTTAGCTAGAAGTGCTTTTACCTTATCGGCCACGGAAGTCCTTACAATAAGGTTCGCTTCAATTACCCCTTTTTTCAGTGCCTATATCTGTTAAAAGGCTTTGAAGATTTCTCGATTTCTCCAAAGCCTTCGATTCCATCCATACTAGCAAACTCGAAGAGATCATGGATATTTACTTGACCCCCCCCCACCACTGAGTCAGGTTGTGACACAAGGTCAGTTTTTAACGTGGGGACCCGAGTGTTTTCACACGGGCCGCTGGTCTAAGCTGGTCATAGCTTGTCAGAGCTGGTCTTGGTTTGTCATAGCTGGTCCAAACTAGTCAGAGCCGGTCCAAGCTAGTCGTAGCTGTGATGCCATCAGCACACAGGTACAGAGCCCTGTGCCAGGTAATGTTAGCATATGGGATCCCGCAAGAGACCATATGAGCCATCAAGTTGCTGTATAAGAACCCTCGCTCACTGGTTTGATCTCCCAATAGAGATACGGAGTTTTTCAACGTTGTCGCAGGAGTCTTTCAGGGAGACACGCTCGCCCCTTTCCTCTTCATGCTGTGTCTAGATTATGTTCTACGAACATCTGCTGATCTAAACACAGTTCTGGGGTTTACCCTTGGAAAAGCAAGAAGTTCAGGTCACAGAGCAAAAACAATAACAGATATAGATTACGTAGATGACTTTGCCTTGTAAGACATGATTGATAAGGTTACCAAACTTCTCCATCTCATCGAAGAAGCGGTCAGCGAGATTGGTCTGTAGATTAACGCTGGCAAATCAGAATTTGTCACCCACAATGTTTTTCTGTACCTAAATTCTCACGTCCCTAC
The DNA here is from genome assembly GCA_963932145.1 of Acanthosepion lycidas. NCBI lineage: Eukaryota > Metazoa > Mollusca > Cephalopoda > Sepiida > Sepiidae > Acanthosepion > Acanthosepion lycidas. Next base: position 2,748,129 of record OZ010578.1, read on the forward strand.
TGCTTTTTTTTTTTCGGTGATAAACGTCCACCTCATCTGTCCGAATATTTTTCTTTTGTTTTATGCCATTTTTAATCATTTCACCCCAAGTAAGGCAATAAAGCCGCTAGACCGCAAGCAGTTATTGAGTGTTCGATAATATGAGAGAAATCACTATTAAGGAGGAGGAAACAAAAGAATTAAAAAGAGAGAAGATAACGATAGACATGGCAATTAAATTTTTGAAGATTAAACTTGGATGGGAAGCAAGAAGCCGGATGAAAGTTCCATAAGGGAGAAGTTCCAGAGAAGAGACTGTTAGCATAGAACTTTGGTGAGGCCTAGTTGCCAATCTAGTACTGCACTTAAATTCGTAAAGTCTAGACACCATAGAACAAGCTTCATTAGAACAATTATCATGAAAGTATTTATAGAAAAGGCACAGAGAAATTACGTTACGGCGGTGGGGAAAGTGACTGGAACTGAGATGCCAGCTCAGGATCAATAACATGGCAGATTCTTCTTTGTATTTTGTCAAAACTCTATAAATACAAAGCAGGAACGCCAGATCATATGTGGTAGCAATATTCAACGCATGAATGTATGGTAGACTTATAAATTTGTAAGATAGATTCTGGTGAGAAGAATTGTCTAGTCCAACACAGTGAACCAACTTTTCTAGCAGCTGGTCTAGCAATTGATTCAATATAATCTTTCCACTTCATGTCAGCTGAATACTTTAGACGGAAAAGGCGCAATGAGTCACTCTCTCGCAGGTTAGGATCAGCCATGCTGATGGAGGGCAAAAAGTGTCGTCTCTGTCGATTAAAAAATAGCAGTTTCGTTATGGAGGCGGTAAAATTAACAAGCATTTCCTTGCCCCAGTTAACAATAGAATGTAAGCCATTTTGTTAGATCATCTACCAATCTGACGTTTTCGAACGGATCAGACTTACTATTAAGACAGGAGTAAATATTTGTGCCATCAGCATAGATGCCGAGTTGAGAGCTGACGCCACCAAGAAGTTCATTGATGAACATTTGGAAGAACGTAGATTAGGAACAGCAAAAGCCATATTGATTATCTGAAAGAAATCCCTGAGAGATGAAACAATGTTCAAGACATTTTTTTATGTTTATACGTTATTTTTATAGATACAAATATTTAAGTAAATGCTCTGTTTTATAATGAACAGTATTAAAAACATTTACCGGCCTGAATGTTCGATAAATTTTTATAGAAAATATGCGTCTTCCCACATGAATGTAACCTGCATCCTATACGGGACCGTCATTTAGCCTGACGTGCTCTTACCGATTGAGCCACAGAGGAGCGTTCGGTTAGCAAGGTCGATTTTACTGTTTTTAAACACAGTTCTCCATGATTTTCTCTCATTCATTCATACTTGCTCAAAGCGTATCTGAATATAAGCAAATACATTATAAAATGGACAAAGTCCGACAATTATTTTATTACAAACAGTGCTTTTACTTAAATATTTGTATCTATAAACAGAACCTATAAACATAAAAACGTGTCTTAAATAATTGTCCGACTTTGTCCATTTCATAATGTATGAAACAATATCTAAACAATTCAGAGTTGATAAGAGCCTCTAGTAGTTTGCCAAAAAAAGGTAGAAGACTAATAGGCCGGTAGTTAGAAAGATTCTAATGAGTTATTATAGGATGGAACTACAAGAGAGGTTTTTTCCAACAAGCAGGAAAGCAAGAAACGGCAAGGCATTTATTGTAGAGTTCAGAGAGACCAGGGGGCCAGTTCAGGAGAACATTTCTTAAGTCCACATAATTTGCGGGGATCTAATTTAAAAATGATAACAGAAACGAAGGAGGTGTTAGCATATCGCTGAATAGAGACACACATCTAAGTGGAAAGTCAGGTAAATATACTCCAGACGAGTTAAAAGTAAAACTGAAAGAGAATTTACGAGCAAAACATGTTAATACCTCAAATTGAATGAAGCGAGGAGGGATAGAAAACTTATTGTTATTTAGCGCACAATTACCGCTAGTAGTCACGAGGATCAAACTTGTTAGAGGCTATACGGTGACTCATTCTATGAAAAAGGAAAGACTTAACCTCATTAGAACACATTCTTCTAGGGTAAATAGATACATTGTAATTTGGTGCACTTGTGGGAAATTTTACGATAGTTCGTTTCTTTGTTGATTAGCGTTTGTTACCGCTGAAAGACTGGTTTCTTCGTTCATTGAAATATATTGTTTGTGAAAACCGCCGATTTGAAATAGCTAAAGAAAATAAAAATGGTATCGACGATTTGTCACAGAGTGACTCAGAGGTTCGCTTTTGGGAGAGATTGGCTCTAAGTGCCTCTCAGTGGCATTAGTGATTCTTTAGACTAAAGTAATGATTTTTTTTCTTCGGAACGACGAAGGAGAGGAACTCGGACGAAGCTTTGCCAAAGGGAAAAGTTTCGCCCGGGGAGGTAGACAGGCCCTGAACCCGTCTAGGCGAGTTCAAAGGGGATATTTTTCGCCGAGCCTACGGGCTCGGAATACCCACAATAAACCGGCCTTGTGCCACATACATCCTCGTGTTGGGGGGCTGTTAAATATTAACATTACAGATATGGTATAGTCGAATAGATTTTTCATCTGTCGAACTCTCTGCCTCGATAGAGAGGAACTCGGACGAGGCTTTGCCGAAAGGCAAAGTTTCGTCCGGGGAGATAGGCCCTGGACCCGTTTGTGCGGGTTCTATGGGAATATTTTTGACCGAGCCTACGGGCTCGGAGAACACACGGTAAACTCGGCCTTGTGCCACATACATCCCTCGTGGGGGCTGTTAAATATTAACATTACAGATAGGAGTGGGTATATTTAAATGAAGCCGTACTGGTCTTGGGGCATGATGGGATTGCCAAAATTTGGATTTTCCATTTTTTTTTTCATTTGTCCATTTCGTCGTTTTTTTTTTTGTTTTTTTTTTTTAATTTACACTCATTCCTTAATAGTTTATCTCGTTTTCTCTTTATCTATCAATTCTTATTCTGTCAATTCTTGCCATTTTGATTCTGGTTTTCTAGACATATACTCTCATTGTTAATTTTAGGGAATGAATGACAAAATGGAAAAATTCTATGTAACATATTTTGTTTTCTCGGTGGACTTTCCCGGACTAAAGTATTGTTTTTTTTTATGGAATTATATATGTGAAGGAAGGAGAGAGGGGATATGTAATTATACGCAGAGAGGAAACGCTAAAGGGATTCTAACATTTATTTATTTTTAATTTAATTATTATTTTTTTTATTTTTGTTTTGACGTATCTGGGAATGTTGTCTAGGGTATTTAATTTAATTTCCCTAAGCATTCTGTTTTTGTTTTGTAACTTTTATTATTAAGTATCCCAGATTATGATAATAAAACTTCTCACAAGAAAGGTGAAGTGTTGTAAGAACCTGGCCGGGAAATTATCGTGAATGATCTCGCGATCAACTTACTTTTATTACTTTGTTAAATTTTAAAATTTTAAATCTTAAATTTCAGCTTTCCAACCTCCAAACTTTGCAGGGTTTTTTTTGTAGGCGAATTCTGCTTTTCTGCATGCTTTGAAAATCAGAAATCAATCACTGGTTATATCCGAATTCGAAAATTAAACAAAAGTACCTTTCCAGTTTGTTAAACGAAACATTCTTTAAAGACTATCTCTAAAAACTATTTACAATTTTCAAAATCAGAAAGGGGCTGTATCTTTTTTTAATCATTTCACCCCAAGCAAGGCAGTAAAGCCACTAAGATGCAAGGGGTTACTGTAAAATAATAGGAAAATGAGAAACATTATAAAGGGACGTGAACCAGAAGAGGGTAGATTGCGATTGACATTGAATTTTAAATTTTTGAAGATCAACGTTGGTTGGGAAGCATGAAGCAAGGAGAGAGTGCTATAAGCGAGATGTGCCAAAGAAGAAACTGTTAACATAGAACTTACGGTTGCATTTAGCCAGTTCAACTGTAAATTGATAAGGTATTGTTGCGAATCAAGTTTTACGCTTAAATTAATTGTCTAAGTACCATAGCGGAACATTCATCAGAACACTTATAAAAGTATTTATAGAAAAGACACAGAGAAATTACATTTCGGCGGGGTGGGAAGAACGAAGATGAGATGCCAGGTTAGGACCAATAACATTGCAGATTCTTCTTTGGATTTTTTTAAAGCATCTCTAAATATATAGCAGGAACACCAGATCATATGTGGCAGCAATGTTTAAAGCCTGGACGAATGGTAGACGTATAAACGTGTAAGACAGATTCTGGAGATAAAAATTGTCAAGCTCTACACAGTGAACCAACTTTCTTAGCAGCAGAATTAGTAATTGATTCAATATAATTTTTCCACTTCATGTCAGCAGAGAAAGCGTAACAAGTCACTCGCCAATCTGCTGGAGGTTAGCATCAGCCATGCTAATGGTTATCAGAAAACTGTCCAGCATATGATTAATAGAGAGAAGTTTCTGCAAGGAACTTTTATAATGAGGAAGGAGGGCCTGGAGAATCTGATACTCACGGGTCGAATAGAGGGAAAGAGAGACAAGGGAAAACAACGCGTGACATACCTGGTGGCTTTAAGCAATTGTCTGGGGGAGAAAGCAGATGGCGGGAAATTGTTGAGAGCTGCAATAGATAGAGGCAGTTGGAGAGCCATGATCGCCTACGTCCTGAAAGGACATGGCATATAAAAAAAAGTATTAATGATATCACAATAAACATTTCAAGATTCTTGGCACTGATGCCTAAATCCTGAAAACATCTAAACGAAAATCTCATGATTGCTTTATTGAAATTATTATTGTGGTTGACCTAGCAGTTGCTTTGACATATTGTCATATACTCTGTCGTGTACTTTGCTATTTGCACTATGAGTATTATTCGGGACATACGGCTTGAAAAATAATGGGTTTATAGACTTGCAAAAAAAAAAAAAAAATAAATAAATAAAAAAATAAAAATAAAAGTGATGTTTCTCGGAAGGAACAAAGTACTCCAAAGCATTCATTTTTTTTCTTCGCATACGACACACTGTTTTATGTCGTTAACGACTTGCTATGTAATCGCTTTTTTTCCCTGGTTATTCAATAAAATTTATACGTCTCACGCCAGTTTTGTACCGAATGTAACATCTAATAACATTAAAGGCCTTTCATTAAGACACCGTTTTTAAATGCTTTTTGAAGGGCTTACGAGTATTACCAGTTAAAAGATATATTTCCTTAAGCAAGTCGATATAAGTAAAGGGTGTTACTGGCATCACACGTTTTATTTTGTTTTTATTCTTCCTCTTTTTAGGGGATTCGTTAATGGAACAAAAGTCAGTAAATCAAGTTTAGGGACCGTAGCTCTGATTTTATTGGTCATAAAATTTTCTCTTTGATTATCTATCTATAAATCTTAACTTATTGACTTTCTTTCTTTCTTTTTTATATTTATTATCTATCATTTTATCCATTATCTATCCATCGCAGCCTATTTATATCTATCTATTGCAGTTTGTTTCGATTTATCTATCTCAGTCTATTCTTTATCTGTTTGTCTCTATGTCTATCTATCGATCTATCTCACTTTTTAAAATATCTATCTATATTAATTGAAGTCTGTTTCTTTCTATCTATCTATCTATCGATCTATCTATATATATATGTATATATCACTTGAAGTCTGTTTCTATCTATCTATCGCAGTCTATTCCTATCTATCTATTTATCTTAAGAATAACTGGCAGAAAGACGAGTGTGGGTGTGGAAGATTTTTCAGGCACTGTAAAGACTGGCTTTGAGAAATTTTCGAAACTTTCGATACTGCCTTCGCTTAAAAACTGATTTATTCTCCGGGTGAGAAAGAGAGCAACTGTCTGGCGAATTTAAGAGGCTCCTTCAAGTTTACTCCAACACGTTGTTATCTATCTATCTATTTATCTATCTTAGCTTTTCATACTGCCGCAATCATTGTCAAATCCAAAGTAGATTTGACACAAAACAGGTCTTTTGATGTTTTTAATGGTCGGTCTCTGTTTAAAGAAAGAAAGAGGAAAAAACAAGACGCTTCATATTCTTTTTTTTTTTACCATGAATATAGAGTAACATATAACAGGCTTTCTTTCATGTTTCTCCGATTAATTATGGAAATGCGTAAAGGATGTGATTAAAACGGTATATGAATAATACATTTGACTTTTGATAATATATATTCAAGGTGGTGATTATAATTTTTTCGGCTTGACAAAGAAAAGGTCCCCTCGCACCTTTTCTTTGTCAATTCTGATGTTTGATCATTTGGACATATTTTGGAAAGTGTCTTTCTTTCGAGAACTTACCAGCTCCTCCTCGTCTCTCTCTCTATATATATATATAGTTTTAACGTACGCTATATTTATGGGATATATATGGGATCAATATCAGCGATAGAGCGATAGTGACTATAAAAGTGAATATTGAAATCAACACTCAGAGGCGACAGACTGTTTCATGCTCAACGCGAAATAAGGCCACATGCGAAATCTGCAAGCTCTGGTTGGATGGAAAAAATAGCTATGATTACCTTTCAAACCAAAACAAAAGAAAAACAAACAAACAAAAAAACAAGATAAGCTACTAAATAAATGATCAGAACACTCAAAACATAGGCACGAAAACAAATTTTTATTACGTTACTTAGAAATCTTAAAACTGTAACGAATAAATAAAAATAAATTAAAATTAAATAATTTAAATCAATTAAAATAAATTAATCCAAATAAATAAAGTAAATAATAAACAAATTAATAAATCACTCCCGCCAAAATAACCATTAGAATAGACTACCCACAATGCACCACTGACACATATATAAATAGTTGACAAAAAATACAACGTATGTAGCCTGATGATTGCGTTTAGCATGAAAAAATGTTCACTTTATATATATATATATATATATATATATATATATATAGGTACTTCCAAGAAAAAGCGATAATTTTTAAAAATTAAAAGTATTTCCTGAAGATTATAATATCTACAACAAGTGAAATACTTTGCTATTATTTCAAACTGAATTTAAATTGATTGTAATAACTTTATTACCAGTAAAAAAGCTAAAATCGTCCATATTGGAAAATCTTCCCCCATAATGTAATTCTCTTTATAAAAAAAAATCTTTCAAAAATAAAATATACTTTTCTGAAACTCTATTTGAGAAAGATTCACTGATTTAAAGTTTAATTAATCTGAATAGAAAAAAAATTACTTTTAGTTTAAAATATCACAGAAAAGCATTTTGTTTAAAACGAACGAGAGTGTTTTTTATGAGGTGTTGCCAATTTTCTTGCTTGATATATGTTTAGGAATATCTTCTAACGGGAACATAAGTATAGCAAATTTCTTGACGAATATAGCGTCAATGCCTTTTTCTAGAATTTTTAACTACCCAGAAAACTTTAATATTTCAGAAAATAGTATAAGCACGCTAATATTTAATTTAATTTTATGTTCCCCTTTGCATGAGAAAACCACCGTTTCATCCGGTGTACTTCCCCACTCAGCCATGAAGATTATCACAGTTCAGCAAGGTTCTATTTTCCCTTTTAAGGAAAGTACACTTCCTCTAAGATATTTTTCTCGAAAACCCATATCTGCTCAATTTCGTAACGGAAACAGAAACGTAAACTAAAGAATTAATGGATTTTATATCTAACCCGACATTTATATTAGTTCAAATGTTATTATAGTGGATACACGTATTTGAAATAGACGACCCATTTTTATTAGTACTTTAAACAATGTCTGTTGTCTTTTGGATTCGGAGCAGGTTCGATTCCGGTCGTAGAAAATATTTCCTATATGAAGATATTACGAATACGCAGTCCAATAAACGTAATATACACTGTTTAAGATAAGAAATAAAAACAGGGAGTTTATTTCATATTCGAGCATCCATTATAATAACGTCTAAATTATTACATACATATAAACATTTTGTGTGTATAAATTAATACTGAATCAGACGATGATGACAGTTTAAGACGTGAAATTGCTATACATTCTTGCTATATATTCTTGCAACGGAAATACAGAACAATTTTAAACAATAAATTAATATATATATATATATGTGTGTGTGTGTGTGTGTGTGTGTGTGATTGTAAAAATTTGTCAGAATTAATCTGTATAAAAAGGCAATATGTATAAAGGAAAAATTCAGTAGGAAAACTATTTAGGAAAAGTTTTAGCCAACGCCTTTCGTCCAATGTGGACTTTTTTCAAGGCAAAATTGAAATGAATTTATTGAAACAAAGTATCTATAAACAACCAAAATACATTTAAAACTGGAAGAATTTAGAAACCCTATCGTATAGTCATATAGCAGACGTTGGATTAATGGATAACGGCTCAGATTAAGGAATCGGAGTTCGAATTCTAGTCAAATCCATTACATTCACTTACGTGCTAATATCCTTGGGAAAGGTACGAATCTTATTTTTCTCTTTCTCACGCCAGCTAGTAAATAGCAGGACAGACCGGGTTCTATAGCTGATCTACCACAGAAATGGCTACCTACTGCGGGAAAAAAATATTTGCCTCATCAGTCATGTATCGAAAGATTCATGATCGCCTAAGCGTGTATCACACATGGCAAATAACTGACTGATATTTATATGGTCAACTGAAAAATGACGTCAATTACTTTACGTTTAAAGAGAATATTTTCACGTGTAGAAATCTTGTTTGTATTGTTATGTTGACGGATTCAACCATTTTTTTTTTTTAGTTTCTTGATATAGTTGTTGTGTACATGGCACAGTGGATAAAGGTGTTAGATCCAGTGACAGGACCAAAAGAGTTTGAGTTCAATACCCGGTTAAGGCAGTGAAGAACTTGGAAAGGATAATTAACAGGAGATAACTGATAACAGACATCCATTAAACATGGCACGTGAAACTAGAACAGTCTACTGCAGTGAGCGAAATGAAGGGTTCAGTTCGACATTCAAACCACAATGAAGAAGGCCGGAGCGTACAACGGTCGAAAGGCTGTAATAAATATGGCGACTATAGTCCGAATAATATAAATAGTGTGAATTTATTTCTATGTATAATTAGCGCATTAAAGTTGTTATTTATGAGGTCTCTTCTGTGCTTATAGATGCGTTTTTATTATGTTACACAGAAGTTGAACCCGTCAACACAACAATATTTCTACACGTAAATATATATATATATATATATATATATATTTCTTTAAAACATATTTCTTTGAATATGGTAGACAAGGAAAATTTTATTCATTTTATATTTACCTTTTCTACCATTCTTACATTTTTTCGTTTCGTTAGGAGTAAAGGAGTGAAAAATTGTCCGTATTGTCCATTGTTCTATGCGCTTTCGGCTAATTCTCTTAACCATTTTCAAGTTGGGTATGATTTTGAGTGAAGTTAACTTCTCTTCATGTTTGACTACATAAGATTCGTTTTTTCTGTTGTTTTGAATACTAGAAGGAGCATTTATTCCGAGCCTTAACGTGTTCAGCGCAGCTAGAATTCATTATATATATATATATATATATATATATATCCTTCTTTTATGGACATTTTATTGAATACGACACTCAAGGTGCTTTGATTTAGTTTTTTTTTTATACAATTGCTCATGTGATCTAATAATTTTTTTTTCTTTTCAGATAATAAATTATATAAAAACTGTTCGGATGTTCATTTTATCCTAGCGCTTTCGGCTATACATTTAGCCATTTTCAAGGTTTAAATATATTAAGTGTTAACATGAAATAGTTTGTTGTATGTATGTATTTATATAATGTTTTCATTTTCAAAACACAATCAAGATATTTTGTTCGTTTTCATAGTCTATATTACTGAGTGTTGTTTTTTTGTTTTTCTTATTAAGGCTTCCATTATTTTTAGCCTTTTTGAATGTAGATGATTCTATAATATTTGTTGCGATTAATCAAAATTCGCAAATAATTATATAGGCCACACTACAACATGTTTGACACGAAGACTCACTCTACACTTTTTTGACCATAGCTCAATTAGGTCTCATTTAGATATTCATGGAGACCTACCGGACCCTGTTCGTAACATATTTGTTGACAACATAAATACAATAGAATCATCTACATGCAAGAAAAAGGCTAAACATAATGGAAGCCTTATTAATAATAATAAAAAAACAACACTCAATAATATCAACTATGAACATGGACACACTATCTTGACCGTGTTTTGAAAATGAAACATGTTTAACATGTATGCACAGTTTCGTCAGTATTGGTTCATGGGTTTAGACGGAAACTTGATTCAGACGAACAGACGGAAATTTTCATTTATATATAGAGATAAACCTGCATATTATTAGACGAAATATATCCTGTTTAAAATAAATGGAGTGCTTACTTAAATAGGAGTATCCACTAAACATGTAGACCAGCAACCAGGACTCATCAGTGTCCGGCTTTGTTGTCACTTGATTCAAATGACTTGTTTTACTTGTTTCTTTTCATCTTTTTCTTCTTCAGTCAGGTAGGTGCCGCATAGGAGACCTGACTTCAAAGATATCATCTGCCTGCTAAAAACAGAAAAGATCGAGATAATATCACACTTTCTTCTATGTGTGCATTTCAGTCATAGCGTCATAATACACTGTCGTATTGGCGAGCTCAAAAGACATTCTAAGTCAGATAGTAGACGAAAATAGATAATCAAGAATCAGTCTTTATTTGGCTGAGTCTTTCGTACTGCCTTTTATCATTAAGCGCATCCTGATCAGTTGAAGGAAGCGTTCTTGATGTATAAATATTTGGAGATAAGAAAACTGGTAAATATTTTTATCAAAATGGATGGTTTTATTGAACGAAATAATCTTTTTTAGAATATTATAGATTCCTTATGGAGAATTGGGGTTCTTCTCAAATTTGGTCGTCATCCTAGGTTTGCAATAGTTGTGTAACGAAAGTACTGTTTCTTCTCACTATGTTCTTTATCGACATGCACTGAAAATTAAAATTCTTCGACGTTGCTTTATAATTATCTGGAAGTATGTCATTGGATTTTATCAGAGTACGATCACTCAACAGTCGATTTTAAAGCTTTTAATCGCTTTATATCCCCATTCTCTGTCACAGTGAGATGCGATGGTTCTCCAGAGGTCTCCTTTTGTCTCAGGTTTTTATGTATTTCACCCCAAGCGAGGCGGAAAGCCACTAGCACGCAAGGGGTTACGGAGAGTTGGAGCAAGATCAGATAAGAGTGATAGAGGAAAGGATGAAGAGAAGGATAGGGGATAGATCAAGGCATCTGGAGATGTCGATTGACATTACATTTGAATAGTTAGAGATTATAGCTATTAGAGAAACAGGAAAAAGGGAGGGAGTTCAACAGGTGAGAAGTGCGAGACATGAAGCTATTGGAGTTGAAGAGACGGCTACATTTAACAGTTTCAACAGTGAAAGGGTGCGAGATGCCAGCCTAGTTGAACGCTTAAATTCACTAAGTCTGGGAACCAGCGAAAGCAGCTCATCAGAGCAATTACCGTGAAAGTATTTGTAAAAAAAGACTGAGGGTGGCAACGGTACGTCTGTGAGAGAGTGACTGCAGACGAGGTGCCAGATCAGGGCCAATTACATTGCATATCCGTCTCTGAATATTATCAAAGATTTTGAGACAAACAGAAGGGGCACTAGACCATATATGGCAGCAATATTCCATGCAAGGGCGAATGGTTGATTTGTAGATTTGAAGGATCGACTCCGGCGAGAAAAATTTCCTGGCGCGGCACAGGGTTTCCAACTTTCGTAGCGGTGGACAAAGCAATTGACTCAATGTATTTGTTCCATCACAGGTCAGCAGACAATGTGAGTCCGAGCAGTCGCAAAGAGGTGCTCTCGTGGAGTTGAGCGTCAGATTTAGAAATAAAATGAAGATTTTTTCGATAACTGAATTCCCATTAAGGAAACATTGTTATAACAAATTAATTGAAATGTTGGCTTGTTCGGCAGATATTTTTTGTGACTCAATTCGGCTGAATATTGAAATATAAGGAAGAAATGTTACCGTTCCGTTGAAAGAGGAGAGTTTAGTTTAGAGAGGCAATAATATAAATCTTCTCAAATTTGATAAATAAAATGTTGACTTTAAAGGCGGCGTTCGGATAACTTTCCTTGATCTCGAATTAATCTGCGTCGCGATTGGCTGGCCTCGTGATACGTAACGCCCATTCAGCGGCGTCTCATTTTTACAGAGAGAATTTTCGTAGACGCTGAATTGGAAAGATGTGCTCCTGGTCTGTGTAACGACATCCGGATCTTGTCTGAATTTCTGGGATGACGGGTTATCATTATTTAAAGTTTATTTCGGACTAATGCTCTCATCTGTGCTGTTTTTATCACAAAATTCTAACCTTCTACCTTCCTCAGTTGAATATCGATCTGGATAATCTACAGCGAATTCCGAACTGAACCCTTTATTTAATCTATGTGGATAGATTTCGCGTGTAACTACCCATGTCTAGTTCTTATGTTATTTAGTACTGTTCAGTTTTGCTCGCCCTTTTCCACTGAGTACACAACTCGCAACCAGTATATCACCAAATTCACAAACCAACGTTTTTCCCGTAGAGTAATTTTCAGGAATAAACTTGGAATTTTAGATTTAACCTTGTTTCGACTGCTGCTGCTGCTGTTGAAGCCTTGCTGTCATTTGTCTTTCTTTCTTAGCGACTCCCATATGGTATTTATTTCTATGCTATGTCCACTGAGGAGGTCCTCATAGACTAGTATATGCGCCGATTCTTTTAGACGTCTAACTCTCCAGTATTTTTCCTTAGGTATTTTCCCTTCATTTTACACGGGCTGATGGCCACCCCTTTCCCTCCATATATGATCAACAATGCCGATTTCATTGTTTCACACCTCAATAAGGTTTTTCCACGCTCCCCAGCCTTACTTTTATGGGACCCCTTGTTTCACTATTTATATTTTCAACCACAAGGGATCGAGGCAAGGGATCGAGTACACGCAATTGTCGTTCTCCCCCGTGTTAGGCTCTAATCGACAGAGATTTCTCCGTAGAGTAGAACAGCTTCTGAATATTGCCCTGATATCGTATAGACAGCAGATTTTAATCTTTTCCGGTAAGCCTTTGACGTAAGGAGGCACGGTGGAGTAATGGATAGCGGCTTGGATTGAGGAATCAGAGTTCGAATTCCAGTCGAATCCATTAAATTCACTTACGTGCTAATACCCTTGGGAAAAATATGAATCTTCTCTCCCCCAGCTATGGGTAAATAGCAGAACAGACCGAGTTCTATAGCCTTGGATGGTATACCGCAGAAAGAAATGGCAACCTACTGCGGGAAAAATATGCCTCGTCAGTCATGTATCGAAAGATACATGATCACCTAAGCGTGTATCACGCATGGCACATAACTGACTGTGTTATGGTACCTACCTATATGGGAATGAACTCTTCTTTCTTTCATAAATAGCAACCGACGAGACTTTTGGGAGAAAGTCAACACGCAGTCTCTGACTGTGTACGACTTCTGTCGAACTCTCTGCTTTGGCAGAGAGGAATCCGGACGAAGCTTTGACGAAGGGCAAAGTTTCGTCCGGGGAGGTAGACAGATCCCGAACCCGTCTAGGCGGGTTCTAAGTGAACATTTTTGGCCGCGCTTACGTGTGCGGACGCAGTGTAAGCTGACAGTTTGGACGGACACTTCTATCTGCTGACTAATCACACTGTTACTTTGTATATATCTGTTAATTCATTAGCCAGGTCATCCGCCTTGTCTCTTCTGTTCCTAAATCTAGACGCTGATGAATGCAAGAAGGACAAAGGAAAGAAACGCATGACAGACTTAGGGAGCTTGAGTAAACGGATGGTGCAACAGGGTTTAGGAGAAATAACAGAAAGGCAAAGTTTATGAAAAGCTATGAAGGACAGGAAATTGTGGAGAACCATGACTAACTATATTATTATTGCTTTTTATTGTCTTTATTGTCTCCCTTGGGGTGAAATCATTTAAAAATATTCTAGTCTAGGTTAGTTTTATATGGTACCCAAATATCTATTTGAACTGTTAGGAAAAGCTAATTTATTCAGGATGATATTAGAATAATCCAGAACAGTTATTGGGAACAGCATTCGGATAGAGAAGGGCTTGAGCAAGTACGTAAAGATAGAATAGTGCGTAAGGCAAGGGTGCATTATCTCAACCAATATGGCGGATCTTTATTATTGGTGGGGGGAACCTTAATAAGGTATTCAGATTACATATACTGAACTCTTACGTAATATCAGTCCTCAATATATAGATATGAATGCTAGACAATATCCACAAAGATGAAGAAGAGACATAATGAGAAAAAAGGCTTGGAAAATCTGATACTCACAGAACAGATTGAATGCAAGAAGGTTAGAGGAAAACAACGCATGACATACTTAGTGAGCTTGTGCAAACGGATGGTGCAACAAGATTTAGGAAAAATAACAAAAAGACAAAATTTATGAAGAGCTATGACGGACAAAACATAGTGGAGGGCCATAATCGTCTACGTCCTGAAGGGACACGGTACATAAAGAAGATGAATGGAGTTTTCTAGATATTAATTTGATGGCTGGCTATGCGGCTGGTGACATATATTAGTGCGCATGCGCCTGTATGTCTGCCAGTCGAGTTATATATTAAACATTTTTTCGTCAATGTACATAATTTTTTTCTCATTTTTCTTTTAATCGATTTCAATTTACAAATTTATAAGTTCGGTTTATCAATGCCAATTTATTTTCCAGTTGCTTCCCACCTGCCTTTTCTATCTCTGCTTTAAAATTATCGTTTTTAGTACAATTAAATCTTCTAACACGAACATCTTTCTCATTGTTTTGAAAAAGTTACAAACTATTGGTGAGAGTTTTCTCAGTATCTCCCTAGGGAGAATTTATTGCAATCACCAATTCCCGTCTCTCTTTCCCTAAAGATGTCATATATTCAATAGTATGTTGTTAGTCTGGGTTGATTCGGCCGAGTCAGAGAACCAATATATTTCCCCTACACACAGATTTTATTCAATATTAAATTCACCTGGGGCTGTATTTCCCATTAGCTCTCTCTCATTTTCTATTTCCCGCTCTCTCTCTTAATCTCTTTCTCTCTACTCTCCCTCCCCTCTCTCTCCCTTCCCCCCTCTCTCTCTCTATATATATATATATGTGTGTGTGTGTGTGTGTGTGTGTGTGTGCATATAATTGTGTATCTTGGCGGCAATCCCTCTTTTATACAAATTTCATTAAAGACGAATGACAAGGTACAGCGATTAGACTTTTTATTTAATTTTTCTTGTGTCCGTATAAATGTTTCTTTTTCTGGACATAAAGTGTATAAAATTGTTTAAATATTCTGCATATCCGAGCGCTTTCGGCTATTCGTTTAACCATTATCTAGAATGATGTATATTTTTAACAGTGTATATATATATATATATATATATATATATATATATATATATATATATATATATATATATCTGAGATAAAACAAATACATTCAGTCAATAGCTTCGTCCACCGCAAGGAAAGTTGCCTCTCTGTGTCGCGCCAGGAAATTTTTCTCGGTGGAGTCGATCCTTCAAATCTACAAATCAACCATTCGCCCATGCATGGAATATTGCTGCCATATATGGTCTGGTGACCCTTCTATTTGACTAAAGGTTCTTGATAAAATCCAGAGACGGATATGCAATGTAATTGGCCCTGATCTGGCATCTCGTCTGCAGCCACTCTCTCACAGACGTTCCGTCGCCTCCCTCTGTCTTTTTTACAAATACTTTAATGGTAACTGCTCCGAGGAGCTGCTTTCGCTGGGTCCAAAACTTCATTAATTTAAGCGTTCTACTAGGCTGGCATCTCGCTCTCACCCTTTCACTGTCGAAACTGTTAAATGTAGCCGTTTCTTCTACTCCAATAGCTTCATGTCTCGCACCTGTCACCTGTGGAACTCCCTCCCCTCTTCCTGTTTCCCTGATAGCTATAATCTAAAACTATTCAAATGTAATGTCAATCGACATCTCCAGTTGCCTTGATCTATCCACTATTCTTCTCTTCATCCTTTCCTCTATCAGTCCTATTTGCTCTAGCACCAACTCTCTGTAACCCCTTGCGTGCTAGTGGCTTCCCGCCTTGCTTGGGGTGAAACGCTTATATATATATATATATATATATATATAGTGTTATAAGAATGTTTTATTTTTCAAATACGATCAGAACATTGTGGCTCTGTTTATAATTTATGTTATTTGCGCTTTCGTTTTATCTTTTTTTGTAATTTGTGCTTCCATTATCTGTAGTCTTTCTTCACCTGGCCTTAAGGCTATAATACTTGTATCTTCTACAAGTCTGTAACGGATAGATATTTTGAACATGCCTAAAAACCATATCATGGCTTGAGGTAAGTATTATAAGCGAAAATTGATGAGTAGAACTGTTTGGAAAGCGTTGATAGTTGGGCTAACAGGAAGTTACGAAGTCATCGTCATCTAGGCTTTGAGCATACTGGTCTTGTTACGAACTGTTGATCACGCCATCTCTTCCAAAACCGGTAACTAAGGTACGCTTAACATAGTTGAAGTGCAGAAGATTGGCTCTGTGCGTGTTAAAGAAAAGCAAATGTCCTCGAGCAGGTGTTTGCAACAGGAACTATTTAGTTACTCTAGCAAAGGGGTCAGGAAGAGACAGCTGAAGTTTCTGGGATACATAATGAGGAAGGAGGGCCTGGAGAATCTGATACTCTCGTGTCGTATAAAGGGAAAGTGAGACAAAGGAAAACAACGCGTGAAATACCTGACCGGCTTGAGAAAGTGGATGACAGAACGTGGTCTGGGGGAGGAAGCAGAGGGAAGGAACTTGCTGAGAGCTGCAAGAGATAGAGGGATAGGTGGAGCCCCATGATCGCCTACGTCCTGAAAGGAGATGGCAAATAAAAAGAAAGATGTGATCTTACGATCAAAGGAAATGATAATAATTAAATAATTTCCATGATTCCATAGGACAATGTAAACCGTCCCACTTGCAGGAAATTTAGAGTACTTCCTCTTCTCAGCCGACCTCTTGCAAGAAGTGTATGACGAATTAAGCAGCTCCAGATATGAAGACCGCAGATAAGTCAGTCAGTTATGTGCCATACTCGATACACGTATGACACAGAACTTTCAATCCATGATTGATGAGGCATATTTTTTTTCCCACAGTAGTTTGCCATTTCTTTCTGCGGGAGACTGGTTACCAACCAAGCCTAAAGAATTCAGTTTGTCCTGCTATTCAACCAATGGAAGAGAATTGAGATGGCTTTATATTTAACCCATAATGGCTTCATACCTTTCCCAAGGGTATTTGTGAATTTAACGAACTCGACTGGAATTCGAACTCGACTCTCCTAGTTCTCACTCCGAGCCGATATCCATTACAAGGCAACTTACCTAAATATCACTTTCTCTTGTTAAATATAGCTTTTTATTGATAAACTTAACACTTCCAAAAAAATCTATTCATTCACCATGAAATATAGACATATATCCAGTGAACTTGTACAACAGAGTTCTTCTGATAAGAAATCCTTCTGATTATATATTTTATAAAATAAAGAAAAACAAGAGTCATGCAAATTTCCATCATAACAAATATTAATCAAATCGGTCGGAAATTATACAATGAAATTTTCAAATTTCATTGTATAATTTGCAGTTTAAACATCCCGCTCAGTTTCTAATAAAAATTTCTTTAATAGTGCCATTTAGGGGTAAATTTACATGCCAAATTCGAAAATCTCAATAAAATTTTGGTAAAATCTACTGTTTTAGAGCTATCGATAATAAAAGTTCGGACTCATTCGCGTCGCGACTACAGCACGTCAGCCATTACTGGCGTTGTTTACATATGTTTGCCTCGAGTAATCATGCACCGAAGGTTCACTTGTCTTAATTAATACGCAATGAGCAAACTTTGCACGAAATTTAAAAAGAGCATGATTATTATTTGTTTTATTATTTAACCAAGAATCCATTATTACTACAGATTCAATATAAAAAGCTTTACTATAAAAAACAAACAAAAAAAGCTTCACTATAAAAAAGCAACGCTTGTCATTGCTTTTCTAAATAACTTAAAGAAATTTAGAAAAAAAAAAATCAATACAAGCTTTCAAAAGTGTCTAAAAACGTCTTTTGTTATTGCGTAGTAATTGAAAAGAGTAAGATCAATAAAAAGGCCGTTAACTAAGTAAGCTTCCGCGCATGATTATTCAAGACAAACTTATGAAAACAACGTCAGTAATGGCAGATATTGATTTTCTAAGCGCAGCTTAGATGTGGCACAAGGCCGAAAGTATGCGGCACTCAGTGAGTGTCGAACTCACTATTTAGTTGTAACTGTTTTAACGAGATAAGCTTGCTAACCATTACACCACGCCGGGGTGCCCAGCGATTTTCCAAGCGTGGCTTAGATGTGCCACAAGGCCGAAAGTAGGGGGAACCCAGTGAGGATCGAACTCACTCCTCAGTCGTAATTGTTCTAGCGAGACAAGCTTCCTAACCATTACACCACGCCGATGTGCCCAATCTTACTATATGTATCAACTGTGCTAATTAAAAGAAGTAACTGTGAGTTTAGTTGCGGTTGTGGCCATTACTTGTTCCAGAAGAAAAAATTGCAAAGTTATGAAGTTCGCAAAATTTGATTTACTTTTGGGACTTCTTCAGTCAAATCGTTTCCCGCCAAATGTTTTACACACGTGTGATCCACCTAAGTTTTCTACGTGTCAGGTTTATTTTATTTCATTTTTTGAAGGGAGCAAAAGCAGCTTTGGATTAGGGGAGATTTTCTTGATTATATAATTCCTGTCAGCTAAAGCGTCCGATCTGTGATGACTTAGGTTTGGATTGCATTATTTGATGCCGCAAATCTCGCATCTAAAGTGTCGAATTCTTCCTGGTGGTTTAGCATTTCGAGTCTTCAAGGCAGATATTATTCGTTTTTTAATCAAAAAATAATTTTATCTGTAGTTCTTCCTTTATCTTTGTATCATCCAGAAGAATAGCCGAATTGGCCCAAATATATACTTTGGTACGGTTTGGTTATTTTGTTTTACAGCATATCAACACCTCAATGTGTTATTTAATGCCGACAAAACTTTTATTACTGGTAATGTTTTTCTTCAAAAATCTGTTTCTGGGAATATTTTTCTTTGAAGAAATCTATAGCTGGTCATATTTTTTCAAAGAATGTATAGCTGTTTGTATTGCTGGTATTTTTTTTAAAGTATTGCTGATTATAATTTTTCCTTCAAAAATTATTGCTGGTAATAATATTTTTTTTTATTATTATTACAAAGTATTTCAGGTATTAAAACTTATTTTTACACAAGTTTGGGTGTTAACTATTTGCCCATATCTGGGACCCTAACAGGTGCTACCACCCCGGGTCAGGGTGGACCTGGGAACACCAGCAATTAAGAGGCGGTTCCACGCTCCTCAAAACCTCCTGATGAGACGTAGTTTATCGTCTTACCCAGGACTCGGATGTAGTTTATAGTCTTAGACCGGACGACAAATATATGGATATTCATTGGATCCAGATACGCGTACTTTTATTGCAAAAATTGAGTTAAAATATTTTTAAAATGATTGTCTTTGAGATTTAATAAAACTTGTCTTATCACACATAAAGACACAACATACAACTATTTTTACAAATTTCTTAGCGTGAAACGGTGCTGTAAATGAGTAATGAACAAGATGAGATTGACCATTACCATACAGAAAATATTTGTCATTCATTGACCAAACAGTGTTGTTGCCGTTTGAAATTTATAAAGTCTTTCTATTAAAACGATGTCTTTAGGAAAAATAGGTTTCTCATTTCCAGTAACTGTTATCTGTTTTTTCTAATATTGATTGGAGTTTCCTTCTTGACATTCTTAAGGTAATGTGTAATAATCGTTATATTGATTCTATTATTGTTTTCCCTTCTATTTACATATGCTATCCGTTTCTTACTTCTGTTGAATATTTTACAGTGATGTGGTTTCTGTTATTTGCTAAAGGTTTTTTGTTAGTGATTCTGTAACTCCAGCCTATGAGATATGACAAAAGCGACTCCTCGTCAAGATCAACAGGTTTCACTCGCCTGAATCCATTTTTAATCATTGATTTGAGAAAATGTCAGTACCTACCTCGAAGAGATGGAAAACTGAAAAAAAAAAAAAAATGAGTTTTTATGCCATCCGCTGAAAGACGGTCTAATCCATTTGTATTAAACTCCGAAATAATCGCGCCAGAAGACTGTTAATCCGCAGATTAGCATCAATATTCTGCTATCAGTACTTCCGAAAATGGTGGTTGGTCATAAACAAGCCTTCCCAATTTTAAAACAACTTGTTTTAACGCGTGAAAATGTCACGGATTTCCTATTTGAATTTTCTGATGAATCTTAATTCTTAAGTTAATGACTGTAAGTTCATGGCGCGTTCTACTACAATAAAATATCTATAGAAATTCCACTATTGCATCGTTAAATATTTGAACTTAACAATTTTAATAAACTATGGTAATTTCTTCTTTCTTTTTATGTACCGTATCCTATCAGGACGTAGGCGATCATGGCTCCCCACTTCCTCCTATCCATTGTAACTCTCAATAAGTTTTCTCCTTCTGCCACATTCCCCAGACAACGTTAGCCCATCCACTTGCTTAAGCCCGCCAGGTATGTCATGCGTTGTTTTCCCTTGTTTCTTTTCCATTTTCTTTCGACCTGTGAGTATCAGATTCTCCAGACCCTTCTTTCTCATTAGCTAAGATCTCCCACACTCGCTCCATGATATCTTAAGCATCCTTATGAATGTTGGTTGTTATTTTAAACTAGATCTTGGCAACCTTTTTCGAACAGTGGGCCGCATGAGACACAGCTCGTCATAAGGTGGGCTGAAATATTAAAAAAAAAATCAAAGTAATTTTTCATTACATTTACGGCAGCCATTTTCCCAACAAAAGAGCATGCGCATAAGCATCTGCCTTAGAAATGACGAATAGTTGATTTGCTTTTTCTTCAGAGAAAACGTTCCTTGTATAATTAAAAAAAAGGAGTTCAGATATATCATCACTGATGACAGAGTGATTAACACACTCTGTTCTGTGTGATTTATTTCTAATTTATTCATTTGATGACGAAAAAACATTTTTAAAAGAAGTATATTCATCCTCGAGAGAAAAAATAATTATCATTAACGTTTCTTGTTTCAATTTACATGTAATTTCAAAGAGAAAAAATAAGGAATGCCATGAACACTAATAAAGGCGCTCCTCCATAATATTTGGTTGTACCCCATTTGGCAGTGATGAATGTTTCAACTCTTTCTGGCAGATATCGATAAGTTTCTTTTACTTCTCAACTGGCAATTTCTCGCATGGGGACCTATCTCCTGGCTTCTTGCTTTCCAGTCAACTTTGATCTTCAAAAATATAAAGACAATATTGGGCGAAATTATTAAAAACAATTCTCTCACTCTTTCTTTGCTATTTGTACAAGCTCTGTTGAAATATTCATTTCCACAATGTCAGATTTCAACTGACCACATAGATCTTCACAGGGATTGAGATCAGGATTCTGTGTTAGTTTAAAAACGTCCGTTTCTTTCTTTTCAACAATTTCCCTGTTCTTTTGGATGTATACCTTGGTTTGGTATCTTTTACTGGAGAACTTATTCTTACACTGGGTATGTATATTTTTGCTTTAAAATCGCTTGATAATCCTCACCTTGTCAAGTTTTCTTGAGATATTTCGATATTGTTGAAATTCTGACACCCATTACCTGAGGTTTTGCTGTGGGTTTTGTTCGGCTAGTTGAACGTCCTCTACACCCTGGATCACAAGTGGATCCTTCACCCCTCCCCCCACCAATTCTCTGTTAATTTTGGCAGCAGTTAGAGGAATATTATAAGCAAGTTTGAACTCATGCAACATAAATCTACCCATGTCTTCTTTTTTCATGTTCATGATAATGGGGATATAATGTTTTAAATTAAATTCCGAAAAAGTTTGATATAAATTTAACAAAGAAGCCACTTTAACCAATATATTTTTGTGCAACTATTTTAATAAATGTTGTAGCATAGCTATGGACGATAATGGGTATATCCCAATGTCACATAAATACAGTAGTAAATACTGTATGTTGGTGTGCAGTTGGGGATTCATTGTGGAATTCAGTTTAAACACTTCTAGCAATTGACTACTTGTTCTACGCGCTGCTGGCGAATCTTATATGCGTTGTTCTTGTCCTAAGTATTATCGTTCATTACCAACTTTCGTGTGATTATTCTATTTTGTAACCTTCCCCGGGTTGCAACAATAGTATATCAGAACGCAAAAGGTTTATTATAAAATCGGACACTATTTTCTGAACAACATAATATAATGAAATTATCAATTACCACGTTTTATAAAGGGGCAATTGAAAACTTTTCGCGAATATAACAATGTATTAATATTACAGAAGTTTATAGTATAACTACTTTATAATAAGAATTCTCCTATAAATTCAGTGAATACTAAACAATATCTTCACAGATGAAGAGAGGCATTGGGGTAACTGACATTTGGTTCTACAGAAGGATGCTAAGAATGCTATGGACAAGGAATGTGAGCAATTTTTAAGGAAAATGGAAGCAAAAAGGACGCTCATACTTAGAATAAAAAAGAGTTGGAATTTCTAGGACATGCAATGAGGAAAGAGGGCTTGGAAAATGTGACACTCACAGGATATGCTGAAGGCAAGTGCCACAGAGGAAAGTAACTTATAACTTACCAAACAAGTTTCTGCAAATGATTGGCAGAACATGGATTAGGAGATATAGCAAAAAAAAAAAAAAAACTTTATCTACAAAGGATAGGAAGTTGTGGAGAGTCATGATAGCTCACGTTCTGAAGGAAGATGGCATATAGAAAAAGAAAGTAAGGAACAGCCACTTCCAATCGTGTAAGAAATGAGCGTCAAGGAATTTACATGGTAGGGGAGCGATGATGCCCTCAACTTTTTTCCCCATGGTACCGAGTTTGACGTTTAACTCTTACAAGTGACACTTGGTTGGCACGAAGCCTGATTGTTACAAAGAATTGCTAGTAAAAATGCCATATTATTTATTCAAGCCGTTCAAATATTTCCCAAGGCGCTACTGACTTGTTTTCACATGTTTATCTGAAGTTTATCATTAACAGAAGAACTATAAAAGACAATGAGTTCTTTCTACCTACTTGGGCATCGCTATTTTCATTGGTCAATCTAACAGTTTGACAAATAACTTTTTGAAGTAGTAATAGATTTTTTATTTATTCATCCACCAAATTTGTATCACTTTAAACGTTATTTTTAGTGGATACTCATATTCGAGTAGACGTTCCATTTAATTATTAACAGTATATTTATTTATTTTCGTCTACCGACCTGAATTTTTACGAAATCTTATTAAAGAAAAAATATGTGCTCTCCGGTAGGATTCGAACTTGCTTCCCACTGAACAGAGAGAAATCGTTGTTAGATTCGACGTGCCTTATCCGACTCGGCTACGAAAAAGTTTTGACGGACAAAGAAAGTCCAAATGACTCTAAGCGAAATCCTTCTCGTAGTCGAATGCTCGAAATTATCACATCTTTTCATTTTCGTATCCAAACGTAAACAAGGTAATTTTCTAAAAAAGTTATGGATTTTTTTAATTTATTAATCCGACAGATTTTTATCACTTTAAACATTTATTGTTAGTGGATATGCATATTTGAGTAGACGTTCCGTTTCTTTATTAACAGTATATTTATTTAATTTCGTCTATCGGCCTAATTTAACTGATAAATATACGAATGCTTTCTCGAGTAACTTTTAATTAATGTTTTATTCGTAATACACGTAAAGAGTGACAGAACTCATTTCAACTCGGAATTAATTTCAACACGGAATTGTATTTGAACTCGGAACTAATTTCAACCCGATTTAAAATCAAAGTTATCAATTTCCGTGAATTCCTAAACAAAATGCAGTGAGTTGATGTTCATTTTTTAATTTAGCATTAAAAATTCTTAGTAGTGAAGATAATTCAGAATTCATCTTTTCTGCAACTCTCATTAATTACGAGTTGAAATTAGTTCCGAGTTGAAATTAATTCTGTACCCCGCGTAAGGTATATTGTTGGAAAATCCTTGGTTATTATAATAAAGGTTTCAATCATTTATATCATTTAAAATAATAATAATAATAATAATAATAATAATAATAATAATAATAATTATAATAATAATGTAATTAGCAAAGGGAACTTTCCGAAATTTTAAAATACACAATAATGATTTACGTAGCGTAGAATCGAACTCTGTTCATTTGAAATCCATTGAGCGAGATAAAGCTTCCTAGCCAGGCAGTACGTCTTCCTCTGGAGGGGCCTGGGTTTATATCCCAGTCCCTGAGGCGACCCCACAAATGGAAGTGCCGATGGGGTTTCAGAATTTTTCCGCGGTACTGCCGATAAAGCCACTTTAACCCTCCACCATGTGCCACATCCGGCTGAGACGGTAGATAATCTATAGAGCTTGGTTCACTCGCTTCTTGTGGATATTTACTGACCGAAGAGTAAATGTACTAATAAATATGGCACTTAAAAGTAAAACAATGCCATTTTTTAAAATCATTAATCATTTCACCCCCAATCAAGGTGGGAGTCCCACTAGTACGCAGGGGGTTACAGGGAGTGAAAGTGAAAGAGAAGACTGAGAAAGGACAGAAGGTGAACGCTATTCAAGAAGATAGAAGATGGCGAGTGACGTTGCATTTAAACTTTTGAAGATTATAGTTATCAGGGAAGCAAGTAAGAGGAAGTGAGTTCCACAATAGGGAAGTGCGAGAAAAGAAGGTTTTGGAGTAGAAGTGGCGGTTGCATTTAGTTATTTCAAGAGTCAATGAGTGGGACCTAAATGCCAATGTAGTAGCACGCTTAAATTCATGTAGCCCGGGTACCAGGGAAAAAAGGTTCGTCAGAGCATTTGCCAGGAAAATATTTGCAGAAAAGACAGGGGGAAGTCACATCATGTCAGTGAAAAAGGATCGATTACATTGCAGACCTTTCTCCTTCTGTTGATAGCTTCGCGTGTCACTTCAGAGCGAAGGTTAGAACTTTCAAATGGCTGATCAGTGCGCTTCATTGATCTTTACGACTATATTACGTTGAAGCACCGGTTCTCGTACGAACACCTAAAGTAAGCAAGTTCGAACCCGGTCAGTACTTAGATGGGTGACCATTTAGGAATAACAGGTACTGTAAGCCTGGATGTGCAATGGCAGTGTAATGGATAACGTCTTGGAATTGGAAATCGGACAGCCGAGTTCCAACTCCAGATTCGTTCGATATAATCACTTACGAACAAATATTCTTGGAAAGATATGAATCTGATACTTCACTCACAGACACATCCAATCCCAGGTATCTGACTGAATCTTGACTTTGCCGATGATCTTGCATTAACTTCTCTGTGTAGCAATAATGCAGAATCCTTGCTGCAATCACTTGAGCAAGCAACGATCCAGGTAAGTCTCTATTGCAACGTGAGTAAGAAAAAATATATCACAATCTCCCCTCAACCATCCGAGTTGTAGCCACTCAATAATACATCCATCAAAAGAGTTGGGAACTTCAAATATCTTGGATCTCACATAATAGATTCCCAAAGAGACTTCAACATCCACAAAGCTCTTGCATGGAATACGTGTATTAAACTTCACAAGATTTGGCGCTCGCACCTTCCATCTTTTAAAGTCTAAACCTTTCGAACATTGAATGAACCAGTTCTACTGTCGGGATCAGAAACTTGACATTATATGCTCGTTTTGAAAGACGTCTGGATGGAACATATACAAACTATTTAGAAAAATCCAGAACATCATTTGGAGATCCCATGCAACGCTTAACACAATTTACAGTGAACTGAGGCCAATCTCTCTTAAGGTCAAATAAAAATGATCACAGTTTGCTGGCCACTGCCACTGAGCGAACAGGGAAATAGTTTCATCCTTACTCCTATGGCATCCTTCTGGAAGTGTCTTCGCACGAAAATTGACTTTTCCAGACACCATAGCTCGGGACAAAGGGTTGGACATTGGGGATCTGGGTCAGCAATACAGGACCGAACAGTGTGGAAATAGATTGTCAATGGAGTTCTGACAAACCATAGGAAGGTCAAAGGATGATGATGATGATGATGATGATATCTTGTTACTCGTTAGGCCAGAAGTACTTGCCCATTACTATAAGTAGCGAGAGTGTATTGGTCGTCGTCTTGATAGGCCTATCGCGGAGCTTACTGCAACTGGTAATCACAAGTGGGCACTAATGTGAATATTGGCCAGTTACAATGTTGCTTAACTTTGCCGATTGGACAAGATATGGCCGTAATCTTTTTGATTTCCAAGACGCATACTTTTTTAGTTGTATTTTGACGAATGCTATTGCAGTTCATCAGAGTTCCATAGCTTTCCATTTTGAGATTCTGAACAGCCTTTTTGGATAATACTACCGAAATGAAATATGTTTGTTTTTACCTCAATTTAAGCTTTCGTCTTATACGCCGAAATTATAATATCTTGTAACGTACTACTTTAGCAACGATATAGGCTGCATGTACGACGGATTATTTTAATTGATAATTAATGTAAAGTTTAATATTTCTCTTTTGGAAGATAAAATAAGACGAGGGAAATAGTTCAATTCTTGTCTTTATTCTGTTCCTGGTCATAGCAGAATAACGAAGACTACAAAAAGATAAACTGTTCATTTTCGCGTTGTGTATTTATGAATAGTATATTGAAAAAATGAACACAAGAAAGAATAGAACTTCTTACATCGAATGATTTTCGGTTATTGAGAATTACACAGTTTTCTGGCTTCTTTAAGTGCGTGTGACATCGAGTGATTTGCCTCTATTAAGAGTTTGTTTTTTAGTTTTGACTTAGTATTTTATTTTTATTTATATGATGATGAATAAAGAGACTGAGAACGCCAGCGAGAGGGGGAGAAAAAGGCAGAGAGATTGAAGGAGATAGACAGAGAGATAAAGAGAGTGAGAGAGAAAGAGAAGTCTGAAATACATAAAGAACATATTAGTATAGATAGATAGATAATGAACAGACTGTTATATATATATATATATATATATATATATATATATATATTCATGAATTATTCATACAAAAAACAAATACAAATGTTAATGATTTAAATGGCGAGAAATTCATCTTCGCGAACAATTCAAATAATATACAAAAATCCCGAACCTGTTTATGAATGAAAAGATCCTGTTTTATAAATTTCAGTTGCATAAGGTCTTATTATTTTTACAAGCTTTCGTCTGTTCCTACAGACATCCTCAGGTATGAAATAAGACTTTTTGCAACTGAAATTTATAAAACAGGATCTTTTCATTCATAAAGAGGTTCGGGGTTTTTGTATATTATTTGAATTGTTCGCGAAGATGGATTTCTCGCCAATTAAATCATTAACCTTTGTATTTGTTTTTTGTATGAATAATTCATGAATTTGTAAATTAATTGCACCTTTATTGAAATTAAATATATCTATATATATATATATATAATGGATAGATAGATAGATAGATATGAATAAACTGGCATAAAGTAATCGGCCTTGGCTTCAGTCACACTGTCACAGAAGATTTGTGACTTCATTTTGTCTTTTCTACAAATATTGTCATGGCAACTGTTCTGATGAGTTCCCTTCTCTAATGCCCCGACTTCATGAATTTAAGCTTACTACTAGACTGTCATCTTTTACTTTTGAAATAGTTAAATGTAACCGCCACTTCTACTCCAACAGTTTCTTTTCTCGCGCTTTTTGGATAGATAGATACATAGATAGAAAAAATGTGATAGCTAAAGAGAGAGGGAGAAATAGATAGATACTGAGAAACCGAAAGATATATATATATATATATATATATATATATATATATATATGGAGAGAGAGAGAGAGAGATGAAGAGACTGTGATAGATAGATAGATAGATAGGAGAGAGAAACAAAATAGATGTAGATACTATGATAGAGAGACAGAAGATAAGAAAGCGTGTGGGACCAATAGATATAGGTAGACAGTTTCTTGTGTGTCGATGCGAAGGGAATTAAATAGAGATTGAGAAAAAGGTATAGCTAGCTAGCTAGCTAGCTAGCTAGATAGATAGATAGATAGATAGTAACTATCTTTCTATCACTAAACTCATTTTGATTTGGCACAGGGTGCAAATGTGAGACACTCAGTGTGGATCAACCTTAGGAGAAATATATAAAGTGATACTTTACTTATATTACTGTGACCTCGTGTTTTACTGTGAAGTGTTACAACATTGAACTTAGAGAACAAGGGTCCAGCATACTATGTATCGCGCTAATCAATTTTATTAGCATTCCATTAGGGATTTTGCCAAAAGGATAATCCAGATAAATCTAATCCTTTTAAAGAGCATTTCTGTTGGCTTCATTTTGAATAAGGGCAAAGAGAAGGGTTTTAATTACCATTGATAATCATGTCACCTAATTATAGGGGATATCTAGCTTGGCTTAAGACAAAATCCTCAACAATGATAATGGTAGAGATATTGGTGTTGTAATTCCTGTTGATGTCGGTTGGATAGCAACTGACTGATGGCTCAGTGACACCAGAAAGAGATTAAAGATTTAAGAATTAAGATGAAGCCGATAAAACACACACACACACATACATACATACAAATTACTTGGAAGGGGGGCGTATTTTATCCATGGCGATATTCAAATGCCCAAAGATATTTTCTCGACGAAGTCAGCTTTTATTGTCTGGGCTAGAAACATTAACAATCCCATGAGAAACGAACTAAGTAACACTGACTTGTGAATACCGAACACTAAGCCTCACTATACAACAGAAATTTACTTAGTCTGACACAAGGTCATTCGTATTAACTTTCACTCTACTGTACATGAAGAAGCATTTTCAGTAATTAAGCTTTACTAGTTTTCCTTTCATATTCCACAAGGTTTTCTCCTCGGTTCTATACTCTTTTTGTATTATGTTAACGGTCATTCTCAGATCACTAATAAATATACAGGCAGATTGAAAAGTAACTCCCTATTTTATGTATGAGTGGCCAGTCAGGAATCTTGACTTAACTCCCTGTGACGTTTTTCTTTGGAATTGGTTAAAGGAGCAAGTCTTCCATACCAAAACCAAGACTGTAAGAACTTGAAGTGTGAATACATTTTCCTTTCTTCTAATAATACATCAATAGAGTCTTTTACAACATTCGGATTTTGTGTGTTAATTTTGACCTAACTGCGACTAACTGGCGGATCCCTCATTTTCGAAATATAAAACAATATTAAAGTAGACATTAAGAACATTCTTATCTTTCTGACTTAGTATCGGCTGGATGGGTTTCTGTTCCTTCCTCGTCTCTTTCGCCTCTGAGCTGTTCCGTTTCAATAAATCTCTTCACAACATACACGTACACAAGGTCGGTTGCATTATGCAACCTTGTTGGTGATTAATTATTTTCCAATCTACAACCACTTTCCACGCAGACAAAACATTGCTAACCTCTGGTTACTCTATGGCTATGTTCAGTTGAGTTACATTTCTTAGTTCCACCAGTTCAGACTTTTACAGCTAGGGCCCAACATGCAGCACACACAAGAGTCAAATCATCATCATTCGCTTTGTATTCCATTTGTCATAAGGAAGTCCCACTCAGACAGATTCTTCCCCAGAATTGTTTTACCTCAACTATATATCCTTTACTTACTTCCTTTTTTATGTGTATAAAGCACTAAGTTCAACTCTACCTTGAGTGGTTCTTGAGCTTTGTATTAAGTTAACAACAGTATAAAAATAGTGTTCAGTTTACTTTCTCCTGTCAGTCTTAATTTAGTCTTCCAATAATCAGAAGCCACGTCACGAAAACAATATTCGTTGGCTTTTCCTTTAACGTGTGACATACTTAACGGGCTTAAGCAAGTGGTTGGCAGAACAAGGTCTGGGAGAAGTAGCAAATGGACAGAACATAAGGAGAACTACAAGGGATAGGGAGAAGTGGAGAGCCATGATCACATACGTCCTGAAGGAACACGACACATAAATGAAGAATTTTTTCATCACATCGTCAACCTGATCCATCTTCATCGACATGTTTTTCACTACCATATTTTTTCCTGGATGTCTTAATTATTTCTACAATTTTTGCTCTTTTAACAATTAAACTTCTTATTCGTGTTATTTTATTCACTTGCTCCTTTATAACCATCCCCTATCTCTTCTTCTTCTTCTTCTTCTTTCTCTCGATCTCTTTCTGTCTGACTGGTCTCTTCATTAACCATCTCTCTGCCACGTTTAATCACCAGCTGTCATTCTTAATTAGATTTTCTTTGTTTAAAGAACGTGTTAGGAAGTCCACGTCCGAAGATGAAACGACGGCTTGACACCAAAAAATCCAGCACTTCACCTCACCAAAAAACAATAAGCAAATACTTCGAAACTTAAAACAGTGTCTGCTCTTGCGATGAACGCATCGCTCTTCAGTTATAGATTGAGCTCTATTAGCTACTGGCGTTTGTATATATCACGTATATAATACGTTAAAAATTTACTTTTCTCTCCCGTCAGCCGATAACCTGGCGGTAGAATCTCTGAATAAGGCGGAATCGGTCGAGTTTCGATTCCAGCTTGAAACAATCGGATGTCTAGCCATATCGTTGAGCTTTGATACAGCGAAACAGGCTTGTATGTCGATGACTATATATATATATATATATATATATATATCTCGTATATTAGTGTTCAATATATATATATATATATATATATATATATGTTGTGTGTATTTAGGCAGCATTTTTTCATTAATACATGTTTCGTTAAGTAATAGAGACAAGTTTTATTTTAAGCAAAATCCTTTCATGACGTCTGATAAGCTTAATAACATTATCATTAAAAGACGAAAGAAAATCGCCATGTTGATACATGTTTTATTCTTAATCCTTTCTAAGCTTTCGGCTTACATAAACCATCATCGGAGAGTAAAGATGATAATTCTGCACAATGATAGTTTGTTTGTTTGCATGGAAGATTTCTATGCAACGATAAATTCGTGCATATGAAACGCGGGGAGTAAATATCGCTTCATATGCACGAATTTATTATTGTTGCAAAATTACCGAAATGAGAGCTTACTGAGTCCCCTATACTGGCTAATTCATCAATGGTATAGTTGCGGTGGAAATGTGCCATATTAAAGTTATATATGTTCGAACAAAACACGGATTTTGATTCATATTGACAAAGAATTTCCCTGTCTTCTTTCCTTCAATAAAGTTAAAATGATTTTCGAATCCCGTTTCCAATTTCAATAGTCGGCGAAATTTAGCTGCATAAGAATCAATCCAATTTAAATATAGCCGCTTGGTGTCAGAGAAAGAGAAAAACGATAACAGCTTTCAGCGTACTTCAGGTGATACATTGGCGATTATACTCTTCAGAAAATCAATACCATCTGCATTTAAATACCGATAATTATTCATGACCGACCAGAGTTCAAGGAGCGTTTGGGCGGGACCCATCGACGGTGTTTGTTTAAATTGCATTGGCTGTCTCCCATGGGAGAGGAAATTGACTATTCAATTATTTCCATACAGTATTTCATTAGATTGTTCCATAAGGCTGGCCAGCTACTGAGTTGGATGGTAGGGGTTTTTATGTTTTAGAAGTAAGAGTGAGGAAGGATGATGTGCCTGAAGAGGGGGATAGATAGAGAGAGAGATAGATAGTGAACGGAACAAGGTAGATAGATAGATAGATAGATAGTGAATAGAACAAGATAGATAGATAGATAGACAGGCTTAGGTTTAGGTTGGCTTATTTTAGGACATATTCCTTTTTGGGTTATTTATTTCTAACCTTTGTATGGGAGAACCACTGAGGATCTAACTTACTTCTCAGTAGTAATGGTCAACTAGCCTCATTAGCCATTAGTCCAGACAGAGGTGCGTGACAGATAGACAGAGCAAGAGAGAGTGAGAGAGAGAAAGAATAGGGCGAAGGTGATAAAAAGCTGGTATAAAGAAAAAGCGATAGAAAATATTGGTAGTTAAATTATATAAAAAAAGAGAAGGTAAGAAAGAGAGGGTGAAGAATAAGCAGGGAATATGAAAGAGTAATCAAGAGAATCACATAAATGAATAATAATAATAATAAGAAGAAGAAGAAGGAAAAGAAGAAGAAAAAGAAGTAAAAAGGGGCGGGAAACGATAACATCACAAAAGAATGTCTAATCAAATAGAAATAGGGGATGAGGATAAAGGAGCCAGTGAAAGAAAAAGGAGGAGGCAAATAGAAGAGAAAAAGAAATAGAAGAGAAGTATAAAAGAAAAAAAAAAAGACGGTGAAAAAGAAAGAGAAAAAAGTAACCAAAAGATAAAAAGTTCCTGGAAGGTTACTGACTACAACTGGCACCCGAGGAAGGTTGGAGTGTACAACGGTCGAACAACTGATGCCAAATAAGAGGAAACATCTTATCGCAATAAATCAGACAGAATGAAAGTGAAAGGATAGCTAAAAACAAAAAATACGAGAAAACTGCTCCAAATATCAGTCAGTTATACGTGATACATGCTTAGGCGATCATGTATCGAAAGATACATGACTGACGAGGCAGATTTTTTCCTACGGTAGGTTACCGTTTCTTTCTGCGGTAGACCAGTTGCCATCCAAGGCTATAGAACCGAGTCTGTCCTACTATTTACCCATCGTTGGGGGGATGGAGAGAAGAAGAGGAGTATTCATACCTTTCCTAAGAGTATTCGCACGTAAGTGAATGTAATGGATTCAACCGGAATTCGAACTCGGTTCTCCAATTCCGCAATCCGAGCTGCTATACATATCGTGATATATCAATGTATAATAGTAACATCAACTTATCAAAAAAAAAAAATAAAAAAAATGTAAACAGGAAAAAGGTCAAAGGTTACAGTAACGAAATTGCTTAGGAGATCAATTTTTCGTCTTGTTTTCTGAATTAAAAAAAAAAATAATTTAATTTTTTATTCTTCTAGAGACAACGTCAAGGCGAGTCACCATAGTTACGGATGCAGCCAGTACGCTGATGAGACAGCATTAATGGGTGAAGGTTTCAAGACTGACTTCAACGGCCAGGGCGGAGAGTTCCCCGTTGAAATTAATGGTCACGTGTCCGAGACCAAGGTGAGACTTCAGGTTGTGGTTTGACCTGGAGAGGGATGTGTTCCATCATGTCTACTTCCCCAAGACACGCTGCGGCTAAATGAATACAAGACATGTAGAGGGAACTGTTCAGCTGCACCGTGACCCTGAGACCACACACTATAATATGATGATGATGATGATGATTATTGTTCTTAGGGGATTTTCGTTTTCTCTTATAGCATAGAATTTATACGCCGCGACCAACAGTCTGATACTCTACCACATTGACGACTGAGCAGGTTAAGCCGTTTATAAATAATTTTAAGTTTCCTCCTTAATTATAGTTTTCCCAGTTATGTTTTATTTGCATTTTATTAATATTCGAGATCGATCAGTGACATGTTTATTTGTCTAGAAGGGCGGATTAATAAGATTAAAATTTAATCCTAATTCGATAAGGAGATTATCCTTTAAAAAAAATCAGACATTGCTTATCCCTCTTATTTTCTATAATTAAATTTTAATTGAATTAATTATTAAATAAGAAAATTCGTTATTTTTTAATATCGGCTGGCACATATTAAAATTGCACATATAAAAATTGACAGTAGCTCAACTTCTGCAGGTATGCAAATCAAAAGTAATATACAAAAATATTCTTATATTTTTTAGATCATATTGGCTGTACGAAAATTATTCAACGCCCTCCTGATTCAAATAAACCATTTCAAATGTGCAGGTTTTTCTTCAGCCAAAGTAGCGTCATTATATAATATAGGATAATTAAAAACAATAACGATGAAAATAAAGTGTTATTTAATGGATTCGTTATTTTAGGGCTTATCAACCCTTTGCGGGTTATGTAAACCCAGAAAATATTTTTTGGGGGATTTCAGAAGTTTGTTTTTTTTCTTTTGAGTGTCGGGAAAAGATGGATTCATGCATTTCCCAAGAATATTGCGCGTAAACGAATATAAGGAACTCAACTGGAATTGGAACTCGGCTCTCCGATTAACAATTCAGAGCTGTTACATATTACACCACCAACTGGGGTGGTAGCACCTGTTAGGGTCCCAGATATGGGCAAATAATGAAGCCCCCAAACAAAAGCAAAAAAAACTATGAAAGTATAGAAAAAATAACAGAATATATTTTTCTATAAAAAATTTATAGTAAAATGACCAATTCATTTTATCTCTCGTCAATACCATAAATTGTGTTCAAAATATTTAGATTTCGGCATTAAATAACCCATAGAAGTGTTGATATGTCGCTAAACAAAACCAACCAACCAACACCACCTGCCCATCCTGGGTAAGACGATAAACGATATCCGCGTCCTGCGTAAGACGATAAACTACATCCAACAGCAAGGATTCTGATCAGGAGGTTTTGAGGAGCTTAGAACCACCTCTTTATTGCTGGTGCTCCCAGATCCACACTCAGTCGGCGTGGTAGCACCTGCTAGGATCCCAGCCATTGACAAATAGTTGAACGCCAATCTGGGGTCACAACACTATGAAAGTGTAAAAATAGATTTTAATACCAGAAATATATTTTTGTAAAAGGTTATTAGCAGCAGTGAATTTTTGAAGAAAAATTATTACCAGCAACAGATTTTTTTTTTTAAATTATTACCAGTTATACATTTTTTGAAAAAATATTAACAGCTATACATTTTTGAAAAAAAAAAAAAAAATTACCAGCAAAACAAAAATCAAGAAAAAAAAAATATTACCAGGCTAAACAAAACCAAGCAACCAACAGCACACCTCGGTAAGACAATAAACTACATCCGCATCCTGGCTAAGGCAATGTCCAGCAGCAAGGCCACTGACCAAGTTTTGAGGAGCGTGGAATCACCTCTTAATTGCTGGTGTTCCAAGGTCCACCCTGACCTGGGGTGGTAGCACCTGTTAGGGTCCCAGCTATGGGCAAATAGTTGCCTCCCAATCTGGAATCAAAACACTATGGATGTGTGAAAAGAGGTTTTAATACCAGCAATACTTTTTAAAAAGGTTATTAGCAGCAATTAATTTTTGAAGAAAAATTATGGCCGGTAATAGATTTAAAAAAAAAAAAAAAATTGCCAGTTATACATTTTGGGGAAACAATATTAGCAGCAATAAAAATCTTGTCGGCATTAAATAACCCATCGAGGTGTTGATATGCCGTAAACCAAACGAAACTAACACCACCTACACAACTAAGTTTACGGCACCTGGTATTCTCAAGCGATAAAAAGTTTTATGAAGAAGAATTTAAAGGCTTATCGTTTTTGTATTATTAATATATCAAAATAAACTGGAATCTATGTTTGTTGCCTTTCTCTCCCCGAAAAAAAAAAAGTTCACTATTTTTAGAAAAATGGGCAGAAAAAGAAAGAATAACAAAATGAATGGAAGTTAGATAAAAAAGAAAGAAAGAAAAAAGCCAAATTTTAAATGACGCTTATTTTTGGATTTAGAGTTTTTCTTTATTTTGATTGGCTGCCGCATACAAAAAGAGTTCATAGCTCCAGTGAGAAGTAATAACTCCATACATTTCCTTGTGGTACTTAGGAAGGTCCAGTCAGATAGCTCCTTCTCCAGAACTGTCAGTTTGTGGGATAGACAACTTCCACCGCCACAAATCTTCATGTCTATTGTCAAGCGATATATTCTCATAATATACATGTCTTCCTTATCCGTTTACGTCCGTACAACACTCTTACTCAGTAACCCTCTACTTTGAGTGACTCTTGGGCTTTGCGTTGGGGGAACAATGGGACAATCATATAACCGTTACACTACCCTCAAAATGAAAGGGATGCACAGGAAAGAAGGAAAGAAAATAAAGAAAGGAAGTAGAGCTACAAGTTAGAGAGAAAAACAAAGAAAAGAAAGAAAAAAAGAAAAGAAAGAAAAAAAGAAAAGAAAGAAAAAAAGAAAAGAAAGAAAAAAAGAAAAGAAAGAAAAAAAGAAAAGAAAGAAAAAAAGAAAAGAAAGAAAAAAAGAAACGTGACAGAAAAAAGAAATAACAAAGGAAAAGAAAAAGAAAGAGAAACGTGCAAGAAAAGAAGGAAAAAAAACAAAAAAAAGGAAGGAAAGAAAAAGAGAAAAGTAAAAGAAAGGAAGAAAAAAGAAAGAAAAGAAAGAAAAGAAAGAAAAGAAAGAAAAAGAGAAACGTGACAGAAAAAAGAAATAAAGGAAAAGAAAAAGAAAGAGAAACGTGAAAGAAAAGAAGGAAAAAAAACAAAAAAAAGGAAGGAAAGAAAAAGAGAAAAGTAAAAGAAAGGAAGAAAAAAGAAAAGAAAGAAAAAGAGAAGTGAAAGAAAGGAAGAAAAAACTAAGCATAATATTGTATAACACGCGTTTTATCCTTGGGTAGCAAATATTATTTCCTATTTGCTTACACCTAGAAGTATGAAAAATGTCTAATATTTCCTTCAAAGTTTGCTTTTGTAACCAGGATAATATTTCTGAAATTTACATTTTCCCATTAGGAAATCTAGCGAATATGAACATTCTCGTTCACGTAAAGTAGGAAACAAAATGACATATGATTCAAAAGTAGCATTTCTTTATTCTAGGATTACACAAGAACATTCTCGTTCACGTAAAGTAGGAAACAAAACGATATATGATTCAAAAGTAGTATTTATTTATTCTAGGATTACACAATTGAGACCACACAAAAATTAGAAATATGTAGATTATTGCGATTTACGCATATACTGTAAATTGCTTTAACGAATCCCCCACTAAATATAGTCAACCATCATGTTTTTGTCATACGATCCTTGGTAGCCAGAA
Source organism: Acanthosepion lycidas (assembly GCA_963932145.1). Lineage (NCBI taxonomy): Eukaryota > Metazoa > Mollusca > Cephalopoda > Sepiida > Sepiidae > Acanthosepion > Acanthosepion lycidas. The sequence goes on from OZ010578.1 coordinate 2,785,216, forward strand.
TGCTCTATAAATTCTTGAAATTTTTACAAGTTTCTCGAAAGTTCTAGAAAATTCTCCTTCAGTAATTCAGCGTTGAATCTGTCTGGTTTGTAATGAAAAATAGATTAATTTCAAAACATCGATGTTCAGGTCATGAAAGCAAAGTCTGAAGGGAAATATCAGTAATTTTCATTGAGACAGAAGCACTTAATAAATAACACTTTTTGACCAAAGACAAAAATAAGTCAAAAGTTTGTTACTGAAAGAAAAAAGCAAATGCAAATAAAAAAAAAAAAGAAAAAAGAAAAAAGAAAAAAGAAAAAAGAAAACAGTGAAAAGAAAGAATTTTGGAATATAGAAAATAATTAAGAAAAAGGAAAATGTCGTGAAAGAAATGGGAAAGCGGAAGAAAAAGAAAAGTATAGAAATATAGAAGAGAAGAAAGAAAAATGAAAAGTAAGAATGGAGAAAGAGAGAGAAGAGAAAATTTAACAACAAAAGAAAGAGTCAACGAAAGAAAGAAAAGAAAAAAGCCTATAAAGGAAAAAAAAGAAAAAGCGAAAGAGGGAATCACGAAAAAAAGACATGAATTTAAAACGTGAAAGAGAGGATGAATGAATAGTGAAAGAAAGAAAGAAAATCTTTAAAAACTGGATTCAGTGCACATATTAGAATTGTAATCCGCATAAAGCGAACCTATTCCAAATTTGATCTGCATTATACACCAAACGATTGAGACGATCAAATTGATCCAGTCACACATTTTAGTCTTCATCGCTGATCAAATTATTCAGCTGTTATAATTTCGATCTTATTTGAAACTGATCCGCTTTTGTGCACCTGACTGCATTCCAGATGCTAAAAGGGAAGATAAAAAGTCGTTAAGACTTGGGATTGTAAAAAGGAAGGAAAGGAAGAGTGGATTAAAATCTTTTAAATAAAGAAAACGAAAAAAAAAAAAATTGAAATGAACATATACATGTAAAGAAGAAACTCATTAACCAGTGCTGAATGACAAGCGCTCAAATTTGTTCGACTAAACCAACTCGAATACACGGCTATAGTTACTGAAAAATGATTCAGAAAGGCATAAACGAATAATGGCTAGAATCGATGTGATCTAGTAGGTTTGAATAAATATGGCCATTCTTCTCGCAACATGTCTTATTACGGGAAGGGTTTAGTAAAGATTTATTCACTTTAATGATTAACTATTTATTCCTCAATCAACTTTTTGGGCGTATGGAAGAACATGAGACAATAATAAACAGATTATTTTAGGACTAAATACATTGAAACCAACTACACTCTTCCCTTCCTAGTTATATTACATATTACATAATAACGAACTCAATTTTGACGCTTACAGAAAGGCTGCAAACAAAAATGATTTGATCAGTTTCTAATCAAATCACTCTTCTAAAATTAAATCTGGAATTATTATAGGTTTCTATCTGAGAGCATTCAGAATCTGCATTCCCCAATATTTACCTAAAGAAGAAACATATATAGGAAACACATTGAAAAACCTACAATACCCATATCATTTCATCCACAACGCAAGAAGTAAGGCATACAGAATATACAACTGAAACAAAACTAATAACACAATGCGCAATAGTAAATTACATGAAAACAGATGCATAATACTACCGACCAACTCCGTCACGTCCACTCTCCAGAATAACCTATCCCATGTAAATAATCTTAAAATAATCACAAACACTTCCCAAACCATTATGGATATACTCAGATATATAATATTTCTGAAGCAGGGATTTATAAAATAAATTGCCAAAATTGTTCCTCCCAATATATTGGAGAAACAAGCAGAAATTCAAAAAAAAAAAAAAAAAAAAAAAACGCATTATGAACACAAAAGAGACTTCACAACAAACAACTAATGCACTAGTCATACATAGGAATAAATCTAACCACAATTTTTATTTTAAAAATGCTACATTCATAAAAAAAAGAAAATAACTCACTCAGAAGGAAAATCCTAGAGAGTGCTACCATTGAATATTATCCAGATATTAATCTACACCCAGGCTTTTCCCTATATCACCTTTCCTACCAGAATTACTACTCTCCCAAGCAAACGTACACAACTGAAATCAAAAGAAAATGGTTGAATCCGTCAACGCAACAATAAAAACAATATTTCCACACGTAACAGTATGTAATTTTCAGTTGACAATACGAATGCAATAGCGTTTTCTAAATTCTTCTAGTTGCTAAGGACATTTTGTTTTGTTGTTAATAGTTACTTTGTTTTAATAAATTCACTTCGTTTTTGCCTTGAAAAAGACCATATTGGACTAAAAGCGTCGGCTAATATTTCAACTTTATAAAAAATGTATGCATTGTAAACGCAGTAGTCTTATGAAAGGTTCTAGCATTTCATATTATTATTTGTGTAAATAATGATAACCCTTCATCCCAGAAATAATTATACTCGGACTATTATCCTCATCTTTGTTCTTGTTACCACAACGTTTTGGCCGTTGTGCCTGAGGAAGGTCGGAGAGCACAACGGTCTTCTTTTGTTTATAGTTTCGTACAAGATATACCGATATCTTTATAGTATCAGTTTAAATTGAGGTTTTAATCAGCGTGGAACCACATCTTAATTGCTGCTGTCCCAGGCCTACCTCGATCCGGGGTGGTAGCACCTACTAGGTCCCTTTTAAAATTATTAAATTTAGAAATTGTTCAAATAAATACTCCTTCCTGGGGTTTTCGGCTAATTGATTAGCCATTTTCAAGGATTTTAGTTGTGGTGTTGTAAATAGTATTTAGTTTGTTGAGATGCAGAAGTAGTTTTAATTACTGAATACGGTCAGTATATGGTCGTGTTCGTAGTTGAGATTTTTTTTATTATGACGACCTTTATTATTTTTAGACACTTTTTAGTGGTTGGCGTTTATTATATTTCTTCTTACGACAAGTATTTTTAATTATATATTAACTATAAGCCACAAATAAACACTCCCCAGTACTTATGATATATACGTACAGTATTCTGAATAAAATAATTAATTTACAAATTATCTTCCAGCAATTTTAGTGTTTTTACATTTCTAATATTTTTAACGGTCGGCGTAAACACGGGTAAACGACCTAAACTTTATTTTTTTTTTATAATATTTAAGAAAAATCGAAAATGACTTAACTCGAAACGACTTAAGTCGATGTATCACTTTATACCGTATTTTTATTCCTTCAAACTCCCAAGAAAATTACATTTCGGCATTTTATGCCAAAATGTAATTTTCTTGGGAGTTTAGTTGATATGCCATTAAATAAAAAAAATGAAAAATAAAGAAAAGAAGAAAAATACGACTGAAACTTTCCCCAAAAACTTTAGAAAAAATACGTCTTATACAGCAGTGCGTCTTATATTCCGAAAAATACAATAAATAAACAGCCTATTTAATATGCATGACATCTAACTGGAACGTCCGCAACCAAATGCAATCGGTTCAAAAGAGCAGAAGCCTACCGGTTTCCATACGTAGATGGGTTGCTTGTTATTTTAATCATCCTCCAAGGTCTTCACCTATCACCTAAGCCTTATTGAATTTTTTTCCCACTCTGAATAGCTCGACAGATGCAGGGACAAGCATCTCCGATCTCTCTTGTTTAGTGATTGCGAATAATGGGGAATATAAGTCGTTTTTTTTCTTCTGAAAAAGTCGATGTCAGACAGTATTGTATAAGTCACGCATCTGTGAGTATCACCTGTCTTTCATGTAAAGTAGGAGGGGGAAAAACCCAGAAAGGCATCAGTGACATTAAACGAAAGGTATATTCAGTAGTTTCTTTGTTGACACGAGCTTACACACAGACCCGCACACATATAGACGCAGACACATAAAAAGCACACACATACACCGACAAATACACACACACGCGCACTACCATAGTTGTGTATTTAGGCAACAATCACTATCTAATACATGATTCATTAAAAATTACTGACAAGCAACGTCTCTTAATTTTTAATTGTATTTTCCTTGTGTGCAAAATATAGATTTCTGTTTGGGGACTTCGTATATACCAGCTTAATAACAAAATTGTCCAAATCGTGCAATTTTCCACTTGTTAGATTAAGCTTTGAACCGTTGTATCTTAGAAATGATTAATGATATCTCATTGGAATTTTTCGAGGTTTTTCTAACACTACTGGACTCTACTTCGAACAAAAAGAATGCATTTAGCGCTAAGCTGAAATGATGATCCCTCTTGTTGTGACCTCCTCATCCACTTTTCATCTCTACTCTGCCCACTTTTTAAAAGTTATTCACCGTTCTATTTGTGATTATTGAATGAACTTTGAAGATAGAATCCAGAGTGTGAATGTTGGTACGATTACTGAAGGCTTGAATAGTCTTTTTCCTCTCACCATTGTTCAGTTGGGAAGACATCGTGGGGTTGAGGCAAAACGATTTTGACCAGTTCTCTTTCAGCCTAAAAAAACGCAAAGAGATTTTCAGCGAATCTTAGGTAAATGGTTTCAAGACGTATCGTATTTTAGTTGTGGTGTTGTAACTAGTATGTAGTTTGCCGAGTTGTAGAAGTAGTTTTAATTACCGAACACGGCCAGTATATTATGGGCGTGTTCGTAGTTAATTTTTTTTTATTATGACGACCTTTATTACTTTTAGACACTTTTTAGTGGTTGGCGGTTATTATATTTGTCCTTTCGACAAGTATTTTACTTATTTATATATCTAACATGCTTCTATTATATATATATATATATATATATATATATATATATGTATATATATATATATATATATATATATATATATATATGTGTGTGTGTGTGTGTGCGCGCATATGTAGGGGTAATTCTCAGCACCGTCAAAAGTCAGCGTTTCAGCAATGCTAGGTCATTCAGAGTTTGGAGATTATCGACACAAAAAATAAAAAAAACAATATATATATATATATATATATATATATATATATATGTGTGTGTGTGTGTGTGTGTGCAGGTATAAATATATATATATATATGTATATATTGGATTAAAGTAAACATATTATTTATCCAATTCAGCCTATTTCTTTCTCTCTCAGTATCTTCATTTCTCCTTCTCTCTCTGTCTGTCTCGCCGTGTCAATCTATTTTAATCTATCACAGTCTCTGTATTCATTATTATGCAAGTAGCAATAAAATACAATGACAAAACTACAAAGTAAACTCTTAAAATAGTCAAAACACTTGATGTAAAATGCACTTATAGAAGGTAAAAAACTGTATCTAAGTTTACAGATAGATAGATAGATAGATAGATAGATAAACAAAGAGACGGGCCCAGATAGATATGAACAAATTAACATAGATAGATAGATAGATAGATAGATAGATACTATGCTTAGATAAATTAAATATCTATTAAATAAGAACTTTCTACGTTCTTAGAAAACATAGAAGCTCGCAATCTGACCCACTTTTCAAAGTTAGTATTTTTATGACCAAATATCAGAATATTGATTTTGGGAATTGTCTCGCGAGAAGGGCATTAATGTAATTCGTCAATCTAAATCATGTAGATAACCCTAATTTGTTAAACAAAAGAAGCGATTAATGATTACATGCATACATCAAAGTAAATACCTGCTCAAACACCTTGACCCAGATTAATATAGTTTTTTTCCACATATAGTATTGTTAATATTATTATTATTATTAGTAGTAGTAGTAGTAGTAGTAGATTATATTATCAGTTTTATCGTATTATTAATATTACTAAAACCTATCATTAATATTACTTATCATTATTATTATTATTTTATCACTCATCATCAATTGTTTTTATTATCGATATCTCCTTTAAGTGGTTTACCTCAAGCAAAAATGGATTATCCCCCTTGATACATAACGTCTTTAACTATCAGCATTCTGCGCTCTTTAAATTGAAATTGGAAGTTTAATTTTTAATTTTAAGGGTAAATTTGAACCAAAATTTAAATTTAAATTATAGCACAATTAAATATTTAATAATAGTAATAATTTATCCAACAAATACCGCAAAACCCAGAAATTTTAACCAGTACATTTGTACCTGATGATTGCATAGTGCATGAAACTCCGTGTTTTAAAGTCGGCGTGGGATATGTATTTATTCATATGTACTTAATAGCCCTGTTATTTTTCATTGAGCACTGTTTTATGAACCCCAACTGATATATATATATATATATATATATATATATATATATATATATATATATATATATATATATACACACACACATTCATGTATGTATGTATGTATGTGCTCACTTGCACGTACATTTATGTATATATATATATATATATTCAGCAAAATATCTCACAAAGGAAACATGCACCATGCTTAAAACATGAGAAAATGACAAAAATAATCTAGTTCCTTCGACTTTGCCTTCGGTATGCCACAGGAGTTAGGAAGAGCAATCACGGAGGTGCTGTCTGGATAAAAGGTCCCTTTAACTATGCGAGTGATTAAGGATCTTTGATTTTTTTTATTTTGATAAAAGAATAATATAAACATAATAGTAAGTATTTAGGCATGAAGTCGTTCTAGGAGATTGTAGAGGCAATAAATATGGAAGCTTCAATTATATACTTTGCCTTTAAATATGCTGTAAAGGCATTAATATTATTCAAGTTGAAAATTACTTCTGACATTTTATTCATTGTTTTGTGTCTTTTTTCTCACGTTACTTGAAAGTGTTGAAGAAATATTAATGGCTGTGTATCCATCCTGAGTCTGGGAGATTTAGTGAATGATTTTTGGGACAACATGTATCGAGGCCTTTCCTCACAATCAATATTCCCACTGCTATAAAAGTCTCGGTCTTCAAATTGTTTGAGTATAATCAGAAAACGAATAAGTGATGTGAATACACATGAGGAGGGCAAGAAGTAAACAGGAAAGACGTAAAGAAGAAAAGAGGAAGGGCAAATAATACGAAAGAAAATATATGGAAACGAGGAAAAAAAGAAGGAAAAATAAAGAAAAGAAATTTAAAGAGAAAGAAAGAAAAAAAGAAAGAAAAAAGAGCTGTCAAGATAAGGAAAGAAAGTAAGAAAAAAGAAAGAACTGTCAAAAGAAAGAAAAAAAGAAAGAAAAAAGAAAGAAAGAAATATCTGTAAAGATAAAGAAAGAAAGGAAACTAGAAGGAGTTTTAAAGACAAAGAAAGAAAGAAAATTAATTACATAGAAAGAAAGAAAGAAAGCTATTATAAAAGAAAGTGTTCACAAGATAACGATAGAAAAAGAAAGAAAAATAATAGAACAGCAGTAAAGAGAAAGAAAAAAGAAAGAAAGAAAAAGAAAGAAAGATAAGAAAAGAAATAAAGAAAGAGCTGTAAAGATAAGAATATAAATAAGAAAGAAAGAATTGTAAAGAGAAAGAAAGTGTTTAAAGATAAGGATGCAAAGAAAGAAAGAAAGAAATTTTAAAAGAAAGAAAGAGTCCATAAGATAAGGATAGAAAAAAGAAAGAAAGAAAAAGAAAACAACAGCAGTAAAGAAAGAAAGAAAGAAAGAAAGAAAGAAAGAAAGAAAGAAAGAAAGAAAGAAAGAATCTTATACGTAGTTTATTACTGGGATATGTGCTGTCATGTGATCTACGATGGCGGAGTTAGGTGAGCGAGAGATTATGATTATCAATGAACCCAATTTTAACATTTTACTTTAATAATGATAATCGAAGTTACGGGAAGTCGTGGAGCAGCCTGATCGTTCATGCTTTGAAGTGATACAGAAAAGCATTGTCTTAATATTATTATTATTTTTGGATAATTTTTTCTTTCATCTTTGTTTTTTGTCAGAGAGTAGGTGATGAAAGTTAAGATGCTTAATATTTTTTTGTCAACCACAGTTCAAGCAGCGTGAGGTGAGAAAGAAAGGAATGGTCTTCGAAAAGATTTGAACCTTCATCCCTTGTCTTGAGATCATATTTGACATGAATATGGGATAAACAACCTATAGCATCTCGCAAGTTCTGTTCTAGAGATTATTGGTGGCTCTGCAAGAGTGTGCTGAACAACAGTAAGTCTTCAATCAATTCAAAGTTCTGATATCTACAGTAGATAAGATTGACTGCTTTGCTCGGAAATGCTCTTCCAACTCAACACTCGACTGATTTGGAGTACCAACACTTGATCCCCCCGCTCCTAAAACAGAGGTTCCACTGAATGATATGCGCATAACCCCGACACTGGTCTCTGACATCATGTATAAATTAGACTCCCATAAGGCAAGTGGAGGTGAATGGATCCCAGTCGTCCTCCTAAAGAAAAGCTCTCTCAAGCTGGTTGCAGTTCTCTCCAAACTCTGCAACTATTACCGCGCTGATTCCTGCTTTCCAGCTTGGAAATTTTTTTTCTGTACTTCCTGTTTTTAAGAAATCTGGAGAAATTTCTGGCTCCTCTAACTATCGTCTATTATTCTCCTACCGCTTTTTGGTAAAGTATTCGAGGTTTTAATCAATGCCGAATTGGTTAAGCATCTTAACTCTTACGACCTACTTTCTGACAAACAATATGGCTTCCGTTTTGCCTAGTCTACTGCTAACCTGTTTACGTCTATCACTGAATGCGTATATCAGACGAAGTTCGAGACATGGCTCTAGATATCTCAAAGGCGTTTGACAAGGGTTGGTAGGCTGGTCTTCTACGTAAGCGCCAGGGTTACGGTATTACAGAACTATTGTTTGATTTAATCCAATCATTCCTGTCAAATCGTGAAATGTAGGTCTTTCTGAACGAGCTCGATTTCAGACACATTCACACGCACGCGGATAGCCTCCACGTCTGTCTGGAATCCTACGCTGTCTTCACCAATGATCTTCCTGATGTCATCAGTTCCCAAGTAGGGAATTATGCAGACCACATTACCATTTACTCCTGTCTCAATAGCAAATCTGTCAGAGCTGACAATGTTAACCTTGTCGCTTCTCTTGAAAATGACCTCCAATCAGTAATTAACTGCTTCAGGAAATGGCTTGTAAATTTTAATGTCTCCAACACTAAACTGCTCTCATTTAAGCAGCATAGAAAAAGTTCCCTGTTCGCCATCAGCATGGCTGATACTAAACTTCTAGAGAGTGTCACACAGCGCCTTCTTGGCTTCACGTTTTCAACTGACTTGAAGTGAAACAACTGCATTGAATCAATAGCTGCATCTACTGCAAGGAATGTTGCTTCATTGTGTCGTGCCTGAAGGTGTTTTTCGTCAGATTCCATCTTGCACATTTACAAATCTACCATTCAGTCGTGCATTGTATACTGTTGCAATATTTGGTCTGGTACTCCTGCTATTCACCTAGAGGTTCTTGACAAAATCCAGAGAAGGATCTGCAATGTAATCGATCCTGACTTGGCATCAGGAATTCAGTCACTTTCTCACCGACGTGACGTGGCTTCCCTCTGTCTTTTTTACAAATATTTTCCTGGCCGCTGCTCCGACGAGCTTTTTTTCCCAGTGTCCGGACTACATGAATTTAAACGTGCTAGTAGAACCATGATCTTAAATATTTTTTTAAAAATCACTTCACCCCAAGGTAATGCCACTAAGACGCAAAGGTTTACTCGAAGTGAAAGGCAATGCGAAGACTTTATAAGGAACCAGAAAGCCAATTCTAAACAGGAAATAAGGTATAAAATCTAATCCTGTTCAAAAGACAGGCGAGGAAGGTGCACAGGACAATGTTGGATGGAAAGCAGTGATGACACAGATCGAACACTTCAAATACGTTAGTGCACGATAATCTTCTGAGCTTAATTTAGATATGGCACAAGGCCAACATTATGGAGCACATTGTGAGGATCGAACTCACTACTCAGTTGTAAATAATCTAGAGATATAAGCTTGATAGCCATTACCCCATGTTGACGTGCCCAAATGGTATATGGTACAAGGCCGAAAGTATGGGTCACCAGGTGTGGAGCAAACTCATTATTCAGTCGTAATTGTTTTAGCTTGTTAACCATTACACCACGTCGAAACGCCTCCAAATGCACTGTATTGTTGTTTTCTAAGTGTAGCTTAGATGTGGCACAAGGCCGAATGTATAGGGCACCTAGTGAGGATCGAAAAAATATTTAGTATAGGAGATAAGAGAACTGAACATCGAATAGACTGTACTAGGGGTAGTTTCGCCCAATACTGCAAGTTGCTACAGAACCAAAACATTAACTAAAAAACTCAAGTCATGTTCTTAAATAGTTTCGGCAGATTGGTACTTTCATATGAATTCCTTGCATGGCGCCAAGCCGGTTCATCTAAACGGTCAACTGTACACAGCCGCTTTCTGAAACTGATGGTTAACAATGGCTTCGAGCGAGTGAAGCGTGAAGAACTTAGAGAGGATCACCCTTCTTTGAATCCCGTGGACCAGTGGTGTAGAATAAGAAATCTATCTATCCCCTCATATCTTTTCTACCTTTCATTACGTGTTCACAGCCCTATTTTCCTTCCTTCTTTCTTTCTTTCATATTCTGTTTATCTATCTATCTCCTCATATATTTCCTGTCTTCACTGAGATATTTTCATTTCTTTCTTCTTTTCTTCCTTCTTTCAAAGTTTATCTATCTATCTATCTTTTTTTCATATGTTTGTCATTCTTTCTCTTTCTATCTATCTATATCCATCTAATCATTCATTTTTCTTTGTCTGCCGTTCTTTTATATTTTTTTCCCATCTAATTGCCTTTGTTACTTTCTTTATTCCTCGCCCTGTTCTCGGCTTTTGCCACTTTCTGTTTTTTGGCTTCATGAGCGCATTTTTTCCTTCGTTACTTTCTTTCTTCATTCCGATGTCTCCGTTGCTCGTTGCCTAGCGTTTGTGTTAATGTTCTCGACCAGATGACGCGATAAACCCGTTTCCAAATACAAAAATGAATCGCTGTCCCAGCACACGTCACTCGTCGGCCAGAGACAATCGTATCAATTCTCTCATCTTTCACCCATAAAGAAATAAACGGAAAGAGGTAGCCCAATATATGCAAATGTGGCCGACGTGATAGAAGTGCGAAATAGATGTTTACAATCACATTAATGTGTCAATTCATTCTGAAAGATTCACAAAGCCCAATATGATGAAAATGTGCCCCAAACCTAATAAAACTTAGTTTTATCGTCAAAGTCTTAATTTAAATCGGTGGAGTAATGGATAGCGGCTCGGATTGAGGAATTCGGGGACCGAGTTCGAATTCCAGTCGAATCCATTACATTCACATACGTGCTAATACCCTTGGGAAAGGTGCGAATCCTCTTCTTCTCCCAGCCCAGCTATGGGTAGATAGCAGGACAGACTGGGTTCTATAGCTTTGGATGGTCTAGGAGAAGGAAAAACTCTGAATTCAAAACTGGACTGGAGAGGGTTGGGCTCCGTCAGGCTTTCTTGCCCAAGAAACACAACTTCTATTGCGGCAGCAGTACGCATAGTACCCCTACGGGTCACAGGAAAAAATAATTGGAATAATGCTTAAAAATCTTGTTTTTCTGAGGACAAAGGGGGGGCATCAATTAAGTATCAGAAATTTGAGTGTCTTTTTGTGATGATAAAACATACTGATTTTGAAATTCTTGCAAAAATCAGATAATTCTTGGATTTTAATGAAACATTCAGGATTTTTTTTTTTTTTTTTTTTTCGAAAATCATGGTAAAAATTGACTTTTTCATCTATCATCTTATATATTTTTATGAAATTTCGAGAAATTCTATTTTTGTAGTACTTAATGTTTATATTAGTTATATGAACAAATTTTACGAGAATTTAAATCATCAAATTTTGTTGGGGGTCAAATAAGATCCCCTGTTAGAAAAAATCTGCTCTGAACGGTAAAATAAAAAATACAATAAAACCTCGAGATTATTTAATTAGAACCGATTTTAATTACTTTTATGTATGAAATATATTATGGATACAATTGATTTAAGAAAAAATGTCGAAGGATAATGAATTTTTACAAGAATTGTTTTCATTTAAAAACAATTAATTATAAAAATTTATAAAGTTTTCATTTTTTTTTTAAATTCTCTATTAATTTGTATCGGTCAAGTGATATTGTCATTAAATGGAAGCTATATTTACCAATCATAAATGTAAAGGCTTATTACAATTCAGTGACCCCTTGTATTTGAAAAAGAATTTTTTTTTAATTATTTTGTGCATAAACGTATTTGTAAATACGGGCATCCATACACGACATTGTCAAAAATTAAAATTACAGTAAATTTAAAATTTATTGGTAACTTTCTAGTATTCCCTCACCAAACGTCTTTGTAAGACTATAATTCCAAAGTACTTAAAATGTAATAAAATATTACAATTATTTAACATTTTTAAGATTACTGGGTTATTAAAAAATATCTGAAAAAGGCGTTCACGTTTTATTCGGCATGTAATTGCTCAGCAACCTCGATATATTCGGGAAAGATATCAGAATAATCAAGAACCTATATTGGCAGCAAACAGCATGCATGCGCATAGGGAACGGGTTCAGTGAATATACAAAAATAGAAAGGGGCGTAAGGAAATGATAGGTCTTCTCACTCGACCTATTCAACCTATACAGCTAGGCAATCCTGAGAGAATTGGAAACCCTAGCGGGTTTTACTAGCATTAGCGACCCAATCTTAACAACATACGCAGATGATACACTACTGATAGCAGACAGGGAAATGAAATTACAAAATCTTCTACAGAAGGTAGCGGTAAACAAGAATACTGAGTGCATGGTTGTCAATAAGAGGATGAGCCCGAAATGCGATCTGAAGTTCGGAAACATTAAAATGAATCAGACGCGGAAGTTTAAATACCTGGGAAGCGTCTTGACAGAGGACGGTAAGTGCGGTGCTGAGATCCGTAGACGTACTGGGATGGCCAAGGACACATTCCAAAAGCTGGGTAGAATCCTGCGACAGAAGGATATCTTTGGTAACAAAGAAAAGAATACTGAATTGTTACGTGACAGTTGTCCTTCTTTACGGCAGCGAATGTTGGACGATTTCTTCAAAGATGAAGAAGAGACCCAAGGCGACAGACATGTGGTTCTGCAGAAGGATGCTAAGGATATCATAGACCGAGCATATGAGCAACGATGAGATCTTAAAGAGGTCGCAAAATGGAAGAGGCTTATACTTAATATCAAGAAGAGGCAGCTGAAGTTTCAGGGACGCATAATGAGGAAGGGGGGTCTGGAGAATCTGATACTCAGGGGTCGAATAGAGGGAAAGAGAGACAAGGGAAAACAACGTATGACATACCTAGCGGCCTTAAGCAAATGGATGACAGAACGTGGTATGGGGGAAGAAAGCAGAGGGAAGGAACTTGTTGAGAGCTGCAAGGGATGGAGTGAGGTGGAGAGCCATGATCGGCTACGTCCTGAAAGCACACGGTACATAAAAAGAAAGAAAAGAATTTCTCTGCAGGTATTCCCCACTTTTCTACATCTAACACTCTTCAGCTTTTTGATGCCTGTGTCAACGCCTCATAAAAACCATCCACCTTCGTGTTAAAAAAAAATGCTTTTCTGCGACGTTTTAAACTGAAAGTAAATAATATTTTGTTTTAATTTAGACTAATTAATCTTTAAATCAGTTAATTTTTCTCAAATAATGTTTCAGAAAAGTATATTTTATTCTTGAATTTTTTTTTATTTAATAAAGAGAATTACACGCTATTGACAGATTTCTCAATATAGCTGATTTATCTGTCTATATTTCTGAGATGAGGTATTATGGTCACTTGCATTATTTACATTATTCGGACTGTTAACCTCATCTTCATTGCCATATTCACAACGTTTCGGTGACTGTTCGCTCCGGCCTTCGTCAGGTGATTGGAATTTCGAACCGAAACCCCTATTTCGTCTACCAGAGTAGATTGTTCTAGTTCCACGCGCCATGCCTCTTTCGGATGTCTCACTTATTTCCCTTTAAGTTCCCCTTAAGTTTTCTAAGTTTTCTAAGTTTTCTAAGTTTTCGTTCACCACTTCTGTAGCTTGGTATTGAACTCACAACACTTTGGGTTTAGTCACTGGATCTAACCAACGTCTTTATCCACTGGGCCATGTGTCCTAAAGTACAACGGCCGAAACGTTGTCAATATGGCAATGAAGACGGGGATAACAGTCCGAATAATGTAAATAATGCAAATAACCGATTTAAGCGATTTAAAAAAAATAATTCCAATCAATTTAAATTCTATTTGAAATGCAGCAAAGTATTTTGATTATTGGAAATATTAAATTTAATCTATCAGCTTGCAATTACAACTAAAATGAAAGCTTCAAGAAAGATTTTTAATTTTTAAAATGGATTTTAAGCCATAGCTGACTTTCGGGTCCTTTTTTCTTTGAGATACCAACATAAAATGATATTGTTAAAAGTTTGCTATATGTATGGAGGAAGTATTTTCAATATTGTGAATAGAATACTTTTAGATATAAGCTGTATGAACATAGAAAACAGCACTGTATAGAACTGATTTTATTATACTGTGTAACCCGGATATAAGAGAGTTGTCGGGACCGGAGAAGAAATCTCTTATATCCGGGTCTCTTATATCCGGGTTACACTGTATGATTTTTTAAATTTCATTTTATATATTCCTTAAGACCTAAATATTAACATATTAGGTTGGTGCAAAAATAATGACGTAATAATGTCGTTTTTGACGTTAAAAATACGTCAAAAAACGACATTATTACGTCATTATTTTTGCACCAACCTAATAAATTATAATTTGAATTATAAGTATACATTATTTTCGTCACATATGCACGATTCTTTTTTCCTACGTCGAATCAGCCTATTTTACGTTTATTATTTTTCTGTTCAAACCTCACTGAATTATTCAGACATATTGATTTTATTCACAATTTCTAATGTTATTAACCGTTTCAAAATATTTCAAATGAACCATAGTGTTTCTATGGCATCCACAGAAAACCATTTTTTCTGAACTTTTTCATTTGCTGTGATTATGTCCTTATTGAACGAAGCAAGCAACTGGTTTTCATAGATTCCATGTTATATACTTTGTTCGGATAATTCATATCAGTCAGTGCATCATATACATGATAAAAGAAATTAAAAATAAAATTACCTCTCCGCACATAAGGTTATAAAAATATGCCAAAATTTACCAATTTTCTAAACATTACTTTTTCCTCGAAAATATATATATATATATATATATATATTAGCTCCCGAAAACTCGAAAAATAATTAATTCGGTCGAAAATTGTGGGGATAAAAACGTGAATTTTAAACAGTCACTATTACTGCTGATAATGCAAGACTCTTCAAGATATAAAATGTTCGAAACTCTGACCTTATGCAACCAAAGTCTCTACCAATATGGTTTTGCCGCTCAGTAACTCTTTCTACTTTTAACTTACTGCCTGACGAAAGTTTTTTTTTATATATATATTCGTGTCTAAGCTGTTGAAAAAAGATCCTAAACATTGGCGTTTTGCCGAGCGCTTTCGTCATAATTGTAGGTTTTGGTTTGAAGTAGGTTGTATATTAATTTATTTTATAGATAATATTTTCGGTATTTAGGCAGTGTTGTTGGATTAGTTCATTAGCGTTTGGAAGGGGGTTGGTATTTATTATTTAGAGGATTAGTCATTAAATATGTTTAAGATGTTTCTGCCAGGGTTAAATGCTATCTTTATTTATGTTGGGTTTTTAGTTTTTAATTATGATGGCTTTAAGAATTTGTAACAACACATACCTCAATAATGACATGCTGCCAATACACACACACACACATATATTATATATATATATATATATATAGATATATATATATATATATATATACGGTAGAATTCCTGACAACCGGACTAGGAAGGCCTTCCGGGTATGAGAAATTGGTTACAAACTCTGGATATGGGGGGTTATATTTAGATTAAAATAAAAGAACTGGAATCAGGTTTAATCTTTATTTTCAATGTTTTATTGTAAACAAAATAATCCAATGGCGAGTGCAATTTAACGGAATTGATTTTAAGGAAAAAGAAATAAATTATGTAATGTTAATGAAAATTCATTAAATTAAGTATGCCACGTCTGCAAAACAAATAATGTAACGAGGATTTTTTAATCGCTGTTGCATGATAATTCTTTCTCTTTTCGTCATTTTTAACTTTTTCTGCATTTCGTTTTGCTTTTATTCTTGAAATTTTTTAAACGAAAATACTTTTTAACTCTGCCTGTGTTATTGCAATTGTCATAGCTGAACGCTAGCTTTCTTTCCGTGAAACTTCCTTCAGAACATCTACCTCTTCATTTTTGTTACATAAATCCACACTTACAATCTCATTCTTTTCTGTTGAGGCATTTCCATCAATTTCATTTTGTTCTTTTGGAAGAAATTTTTCCATGCGTTTCGATACATGACTGACAAGGCAGATTTTTTTTCCGCAGTAGGTTGCCATTTCTTTCTGCGGTAGACCAGTTGTCATCCAAGGCTATATTATATCACAACGCACGCTTTATACAGTATTCAGTCAGTCATGTGCCATGCGTGATACACGCTTAGGCGATCATGTATCTTTCGATACATGACTGACAAGGCAGATTTTTTTTCCGCAGTAGGTTGCCATTTCTTTCTGCGGTAGACCAGTTGTCATCCAAGGCTATATTATATCACAACGCACGCTTTATACAGTATTCAGTCAGTCATGTGCCATGCGTGATACACGCTTAGGCGATCATGTATCTTTCGATACATGACTGACGAGGCAGATTTTTTTCCCGCAGTAGGTTGTTATTTCATTCTGCGGCAAACCAGTTGGCATCTCAATCTACTTACCTATAGCGGTGGGGGGGGTAGAAAAAGAGGATTCATACCTTTCTCAAGAGTATTGTCACGTAAGTGAATATCAGTTCAGTTATGTGCCACGAGTGATACACACTTAGGCGATCATGTATCTTTCGATACATGGCTGACGAGGCAAATTTTTTTTCCCGCAGTAGGTTACCATTTTTTTCTGCGGCAGACCAGTTGCCATCTGTCCTGCTACTTACCTATAGCGGGGGGTGGAGAAGAGGATTCATAGCTTTCCCAAGGGCATTAGCACGTAAGTGAATGTAATGGATTCAGATCTGAATGAATTCGAACTCGGCTCTCCGATTCCTCAATCCGAGCCGCTATCCACTACTCAAACCGCGCCTCTTCGTTCAAACATATCATATGAAATATTCTGTAACTGAATAGTGTATAGATTTATGTTTTTAACCTTATTAACTTTATAAAGTTAAGGCAAAATTAAAAGTTGCTAATATTCTGAGCGAGAGACAGTGTATATCCGTACACACATTACACGTATAATAATAAAAATTCTAAACTTGCGCAAGTTCTAAGGCTTCTTATACCCTTTTCAGTATTTTCAATACAGATTTTCGCTTATTCATGACGACGATCATATTATCCTTTCAATTGGACGCCGATTACCATCTAATCGTCTATATCTTCCATTTTTTAATGATTGGCAAAATTGTCTCTTTTAAAAGTATTTTGCCTTGTCACTGTTCAGTGGTAATTTTCTACGTCCAACGAACCAGTCTAGCTTAATAGATAAAGAAATGTAGAAAGAATTAAATAAGAAATAGAAACAAAAAAAAAAAAAAAAAAGCAATAAGAATAATCACTTGCCTGAGTTCCATCATTTTCCTCATCTCCGGTCCGAAAAAATGGCGGTACAATAAGCCCATCACGTTGTTCTCTGGTTAACAAAAAAAAAAAGAAGTCATTTCGATGGTGAACTGATTCACCGCCAATTGATCGCTTGGTTAAGCAAAGATCATCAAATGAGATAACACGCTCGTGTCCACCTTATCTTTTTTGCTTTTCACGGGTATCTTTTCTCTCCTTTTAATAGGGGACTTGCTGTTGTGAATGTAAATTTCTTTATTTTCAAAGAATCGTTTTCTTTTTGTTTGTGTTCGTGACTTTCAAGCAGTCTTTTCCCTTTTATTATAACGTCATTGCATTTTTTCTTTTTTTTTTTTTTTTGCTCAATTATCCTTCTCCATTTTCTTTTTACAAAATCGTTTCCACATTTTTTTTAATACTTTTTCTTTATCACACGTATTTCGATCGTAAAAATCCAGTCTTGTTTTTTTAAGTCTGTTGCTTTTTTTTTTCCTTGCTTGTTTTCTTGCCGTATTTCATTCTTTATTTGGTTTCATTTGGCTGAATTTTTCATTCGCTATTTTCCTATCTTCATTTTATAATTTTTATTTTCCATATCGCACTTATTTATTTCAGGAAAACTCATTCTTTTTTTATGCTACGAACTTTCCCCTCATTTTTCTTTCGTGCTGCTAACTTTTACTTTTCTTTTTTGTCAATTGATACCAATAAAAGCATTTATATGCAATTTATACAAATGAAAACACACATACCCATATATACTGCTGGCTAAAATCTTAAGGCCAATAAAAATAAAATAAAAAACATACATTTTGTATTGTTAGACTCAACCACTTATTTGATTAGAGCTTCGAAAAATGAAAATAAGAAAAAATAAAATTAAAAACTTTTTTAACATTCAAGAGGGAAATTTTGAATACTGGGAAAGTATATATTTATTATTGTAAAATACAATAATTGCGACACCTGACCACAAAAGTGGGTTGAGGCTGGTAACCATTAACTATCCTTTGCCTCGCTAGTTCAATTCACGACCCATTCATTCAGTATTTTATTCCTACATATACCACAATTCCTCATACACAAAGGGAACCTACAAAATAAACTACATAAAATGATTTTTAAGCGTAGCTTAGATGTGGCACAAGGTCAAAATAGTGGGCACTTAGTGAGGACCGAACACACTTTTCAGTAGTAACTGATCTAGCAAGACAAGCTTGGTAACCATTACACCACGCCGAGGTGCCCGAATACTGGGAAACTATACTAAATACTATTCGGTCAAATCTTTAAGACCATATTAAAATGAAGGTTTAATTGATAAACTCGTAACAGAATTTAGGCATTTGTGGTTAAGTATTTGCGCAGTCATCATCTGAGTTAGATTAGGTAACATGATGGAAAGAGATAGAAAACTGGCAAGAATTTGGAATTGGCAGAATTGTCGAGCCACAGAAGCAAGGTCTCTCTTAACCTGCCATCGCTGGTGAGATTGAACGTAGTGAAATTGCTGTTGCAAATTCCTTAAATGACCATGAAGGATACGGAACGAGAATTTCAAGTGGTCATTCCACCCAAAAGTTTAGTCGGCATTGAGCAGGAGAATTCGACGTGTTGTCCGGCAAAAAATCAACCGAACATCAAACCAGATTAAGGCCGCTACGGACGCAGAAGAACAATAAAATGTCATCTCCGAGAGAAAGGCTTTAAAAACCGTAAATGCCTCCAATTTTCACGTCTCCTACCGCACCACAAAACAACTCGAGGTGCCATTACACTTTCACCCCCCCCCCACCGCCTTGTAATATTTCGCCGCGATGTAATTTTTTCCCAAGAAATAATTTTTTCCTGTTGGCTATCCTTTTTGCATTGCTTACATTCATCACTTCACGTGCTTTACTGTTCATTTCAAATCAAGTGTTATGGCTGAGGTTCAAAGCGTTCCTAATCAACAGGTTTTTGAAGACATCACCATTTTGAAGATTGGAGCACAGTTTTACAATAATATTGATAATTGCATTGACTGGTGACGTAACAATGGTTTGCTAGCAGTCAGTATGGACTGCATTGCTTACCACATCCGTCGTAAGGAACAAATCTATTCGCGACGGTGGACAACAGGATTTGGAGATGCGCACGTAAATCTTGGGAAGGGCGTGTAAGTGTAATAGCGTCCTGCTCGGTGAAATTTTGCTGAGTAGCGCCAAAAGTGAAAGGATATTTTGTTCTCTAATGAGAAAATAATTAACCTTTATGTTCCAACGTTACTGGCACAACAAGTATATGCTACTGATGACATTTTCTACAAGATATAGTTGAGGAAATTCCCTTATAATCTGGAGTGATATCTCCTTTCAAGGAACAATGGAGTTTTAAGTTATACACAGGCGTCTAACCGCGACTGGTTACATTGGCATGTTGGTGAGAGCATCCTTATTGACTGAAGACCCTCACTTATGGGGGAAATGATGGTAAATAACAGGATTCTTGTGGACCATCCAGTGTGTTCGCCTGACCTGAACATCATTGAAAATGTTTGAGAGTGGACTGCAATGGAAATCTGTAGAAACTGACGTCAATTCCAAACAATGCATGACGTTCATGAAACCATCTTCACCACTTGGAATAACATTCTAGCCAGTCTTCTGGCTAGTCTATAGACCATGCCAAAGCGTATTTTGAAGTTATTCACAATGACCGCAGTTCAACTGACTACTGAGACATCTTGTTAGGCATTTCCTTCTCTTGTTAGGCATTTCCTTCCCTTGTTAGGACTTCTTTTAAGTCTTAAAGATTTGATCAGCTAGTATTTAGCTTAATTTCTTAGTATTTAAATTTTTCTTATTAAATGGTAAAGAAAAAAATTAATAATTTCTATTTTTCCTTTTCTTATTTTCATATTTTGGAGGTCTATCCAAATAAGTAGTTAGGTCTAAAAACGTAAAAGGAATTTTCTTTAATTTTCATTGGATTTTGGCTAGCAGTTTATATATATATATATATATATATATATATATATATATATATATATATTTATATATAATATTATGAAATGGACTAAGTCCGACAATTATTTTAAGACATTTTTATGTTTATACGTTCATTTTATAAGTACAATTATTTAAGTAAATACTCTGTTTATAATAAACAGTATTAATAACGTTTACCGGAGGACGAATATTTTCTATGAAAATTTCTCGGACATTCAGACCGGTAAATGTTGTTTATTATAAACAGAGCATTTACTTAAATATTTGTATCTATAAAAAGAATGTATAAGCATAAAAATGTCTTTTATTTATATATATATATATATATATATATATATATATATATATATATATATAAATGATTCGCTAAAAATGAGCATAAGTGATGAAAAATGCTCAAAATTTAATAAAAAAGATATTAGCGTCTAAATCTTTCAGTCATTATTAAGAGAAAAGAACATTTTGATGTAAAAAAAAATTTAATTCTTTTTAGAACCTTCGAAATGTTTGTTAAGAATCTTGCTTGTCTGGCGTCATTCGTGGGACCATCAATATGTTAGAAGACTGGAGCGTCTTTGTATCGTGAAAAACACATTGATTTGGAAATTCTTGCAAAAATTATAAATTTATCGGATTTTAATGAAACGTTCATGATTTATTTACAAATGAATTTTTTTTTTTTTTTTTTTTTTTAGAAAATCTTGGTTAAAATAGTTTTTCTATATTTGTCACTCACCACTTATTTAATTATGGAATTTCGAGATTTTATTTTTTGTACCGTTTTTGTGCTTCTTAATGTTTCTATTCCAAGTCCTTTGTATTTTTTGTACCGCTTAATGTTTATATTGCTTATGAGCACATGTCCTAGGAGAATTTAAAACATCAAATTCTTTTGGTCAAACCGGGCCCCAGTTAGAAAAAATGCAATAAAACTTTATTTCATTAAGACATTATTTAATTATAAATCCTTTTATGAATAAAATATGTTATGGACAAAGTCAAAATTATTTTCGATGTTAAATGAATTTTTGCCAGAATTGTTTTCATTTTTTAAAAATTTGATTATAACAATTTATAAAGTTTTAAATCTTCAAATTCTGTATTAGTTTGTAGTAGTCAGGTGATATTTTTATTAAGTAAAAACTACATTTACTAATCCTAAATTGAAAAGCTTACTACAATTTAGCGATCACCAGTATTTAAAAATTAATTAACCGTTTTGTGCGTGTATAAACATGCTTAATACGTGCCGGATTCAAACCAGCGTCCCTCTTTACAGAAGAAACTGTCGTTTGATCCGACGTGCTTTTAACCACTCGGTTACGAAGAACATAATCAAGCATGGTTTTATTTGTTTTAAAACACATTTTTTTTTCCGTTCAGAGTTCTTCGAAAATCATAATGGTAAACTTCGAAGTGTACAGGAAACAATTTCTAAAGAATTAATGGACTTTATTTAATAATCCGACATATTTGCACTACGGTAAACGTTATTTTAGTGAATACCCATTTCTGAGTAGACTCTCCGTTTATTTTTTTCAACAGTATTTTTTATTTCGTTCACCAGCCTGAACATTCGAGAAAGTTATTAAAGAAAATGTGTCCCCCGGCAGGATTCGAACCTGCGTCCGCACTTTGAAGGAGAAATCCTAGTTAAGATCCGAATTGCTTTCGATCTTTCAGCTACAAACAGCCTAAAAATCAAGCAAGGTCTTAAAGCACACTTTACTCGTCCATCTTATAGCGATTAACTAAGCGTAGCTTAGATGTGGCACAAGGCCGAAAGTATGGAGCCCCCAGTGAATATTGAACTTGCCATACATAGTTGGCTATTAGTATTCAAGGATGCCCATCTACTAGAGCGGCTAGTCAATCCCTATTACTGACGCTTGCGCAGGCACATTTTATGCGTGTTCAACACCCAACAGAGCTGCAACTATGCTGAGCAGATCTTAGTTTCTGGGAAAAAGCGTATTATCTAGAGTGATCAACAATCTGATCAAGGCCAGCACTCTCAAACCCTCGGTTACGATGACTTGTGACTTCGTGCTAGCACAGCTATCGATGGCCTCGGAGGGTACCATCAACCTAATTTCACCTTTGGTCAACTATTGTCTTAAGTAAAAATTATTTTCGATGGCACCTTTCCAAAGGTGTCGCACGCTGGGATCGCCCCCTCCACATCAGGAAATCTTCCTGACGCATCGTCCATGGTGAGATTCGAACCCGGGACACATGGTCAGAAAGCGAACGTTCTAACCAATCGGCCACGTTCCCATTGACCTTGCACCTCAGTCGTAACTGAACAATCGAGACAAACTTGCTAAACATAACACCATGTTGAATTTCCCGACTCGCTCAGCTTATATAGTGAGAGCATATCCCTATAAGTAGGCCTACGCGCATGCTCATATGCCTGTGTGTTTGCAAGAAAAAGATTCAAGTTGTTTGTTCCAGATTATGACGAATTCAAAGACTAACATTTACCGCAATGCTTTCTCTCTCTCTCTCTCTCTCTCTCTCTTCCTTCTTGCTTCTTCTCTCTTTCTCTTTCTTCTTTTTTCCTTTCTCTTTTTTTCCCACTTTCTTTTTTTATTCCGTCTTTCACTGGACTTTATCTTTGTATCGAGATTGAAATACCTAGTAGGTGTGGTTCCGTGATAATATTAAAACAAACAAAAACAATAAATTTCAGACTAAATTTCCAGAGATAAATAGAAAAATCTTTTTATGTGAAAAAAAAAAAAATGATAATTCGACAAAAAAGAAAATAAATACAAAGTGCCTAGTTGATGGATCTCATTACTAAATACGAGGAGTCCTTGTGGCAATCGGATCTGTTTTATAAATAATACGTAGGATTGGATTGTCATCATAGAAGAAAGTTTGGGAAGAGCTTCTGCTTATTGTCTCGTGTTTTGATAAGAGATTTTTTTTCCCTTAACATACACTTTGTCCTCTTGTTTTTATTCATATTGTCATTGAACAAACGTATTTTAATGTTGGCTTTGCAAAGGACATTTTTTAAAATGCTGGTCTTCTCACGATAATCTCCCTTTGTTGTGCTCTTTATTCATGAAAATAAAAATTCTCATCTCTTTCTTGTTCCCATCAAGTTAATTTCCACGCTGGACAATCTTGCTTTGGGGCATTTTAGTTTTTATTCACGGACAAATATAGAAAGCATGAATATTAAGAACGAATAAACGATTGAAAAGAAAAACAAAAAAAAAAAAACAGAAAAAACAAAAAATCGCTGATTGGAGTGTAAAAAAAAAAAAGAAAAAAAAAAGAATATTCAAATTAAGTAACGTAATTCCTAACCGCCACAAATCAGTAACATAGGCTACTACGGTCGGATGAAACACATTCATTTTTTTTGTGTGTGTTCCTTTACGACTTAAGTGATCATAGTTCTCTACAACTTCCTATCCTTTGTGACCCTTAACAGTGTTTCTCCCATTACCAAGACTCCTGCAAGGCAGCCCGCTACCCATCCACACAAGCTCATCCAGTAGGTGACCTGCTATCTTCCGCTATCTTTCTTTTCGAATAGATATGCTTCATGTACTGTTACGCCACATTTTCATGAAAAATACAATGTTAACCTCTTCAAGTCTAGTGTTAACCGTTAGCTTTCACACATATCTGCATAAATTGCACCTCTCACACTTACCGCTGACAAAACAACCGCCTTCAGTAACTTCAAACTTGTATATGGTTCATTTTAGTAACAAAAATATTGACGGAATCACACTATATTTTTTTCCTCCGTTTCAAGCCAAATATATAGCGTAAGTGATACATATAGAAAGAATATATATATTAAGTGAGAATATATATATATATATATATATATATATATATATATATATATATATATATATATATATATATTGTATTACATCTTGGTAATCTATTGTTTTTAACATCGGTCGTTGATAACAATTTTTCTTATCAACTTCTTTGTTTTATTCTACCGACGATTATTTTTCTGAAGTGTCGACCGAAAGACGCCTTAAATCTTGCCCTTTTTTTTAAAACGAAATACGTTTGTATCTATTTTTATTTGATGCCCGTCACTAAAACTTCTCTCTGTTAAATTTTAATCCCCCACCTTCTCTCGTCTGTTCCCCCTCCCTATAGCTTTCATCTACTCTAACATTCGTCCCACACTCTCATACTTACACTCTCTCTAAATTTTATTTTTTATTTCTGGAGTTGTTTTTTCTGTTTTCTTTTTGAATTTATAGGTCTTGTGAATTGGATCGTATTTACGATTCCAATGGAATAAATTATGACCATGGAATATTAGTGTTTAAGCCTTTTTATTATATCCTTACTCTGTCCTGGACATTGAGTTCTACCTGGATTCTATCCTCTTGGATTTTTTTTTATACAAAATATATATGTATGTATGTATGTATGTATGTATGTATGTATATTTATATATTTTGCATACGTATGTGTATATTTACCACTAATATTATCTATCTATCTATCTATCTATCTATATATATATATATATATATATATATATATATATATATATATATATATATATATATATAAACTTCCAATAGGATTGAATCCAGGCACAGCTCAATGTCCAGGACAGATTAAGAATATAATATAAAAGGCTCAAAGACTAATATTCCATGGTTATAATTTATTACATTGTTACATTGGAATTGCAATGACGATCCAATTCATCAGACCTACAAATTCAAAAGGTTTTTGGAATTTGTAGGTCTGATGAATTGGATCGTCATTGCAATTCCAATGTAACAATGTAATAAATTATAACCATGGAATATTAGTCTTTGAGCCTTTTATATTACACACACTTACACACACACACACACACACATATATATATATATATATATATATATATATATATATATATATATATATTTACACATCAAAAAGAAGACTCTCTTATCATTATGGGCAAGTTTGCTTTGCGCTATGGTAATGACTAAAATTTGCTCGAAAATGCACTGACTGCTTTGTTCAAATAATCGAAAGGGATTTCGGGATCCATATTTATTGCTATTCTGAGGATTTGATAGTTTACACTTCATTCTTGGATGCCTATACAATTTAAAAAATCCATTCTTTTCGACAATGTAAAAAAAAAATTCACAGATGGAGTGTACCTTTAGAAGATACAAAATGAATAAAAAATGAGACAAGAGCAAAAACTGTACTTAGTCGACTCGCTTCCTCCTCTAAGATACTTTATTAATTGCCTTGATAAAGTCCCTCAGAGAACGAAACGCTAAGTACAGTTTTTTCTCTTGTCTCTTTTTATTTATATATATTCTTTCTTTGTTTTTTTTTCCTTTACTTATTTCTAAAAACGTGCGGAGAAACTGTAAATGGTAAACGGAAAATATGAGGTGACAAAAAGACACACGATAGAAAGAGAAAAAAAGAAGAAAAAATCAAAACCACATGATAAAAAAGAGAAGAAAACTAAAAGGAAAAAAAGCAAGGAAGAAAAAAAGAACATAGTAATAAATATTGAAGAAAAAAAAGGGAGAAAGGGTGAGAGATAAATAAAGAGGAAGAAGGCGTAAGTAGGAGAAAAAAATGTGAGAAAATGGGTAAATCAAAATGTCCTTGCTGTTGTTGATGTAAATCCAATCCGCCACGCCCTCTGTTGGAAATCATCAATTAGGAATTCACCTGAAACTTCTCTCATAAATCGAGCCACGCACGACAGACTTACTTCTCGGATCAAGAGAAAGGTCAAAAGAGCCAAGTCACCAAACCTGTATTACATATTTCAAATCAAGGACCCCGTTTTCAATGCCTCCCTTTCCTTCTATTCAGATCAGCTTGATATCCACCTACTAAGTCTATTTTCTTTAATTATTTACATTTCAGTCTTAGTTTAACCCTATTCCAGACAGTTTTTTTTTTATTTGTTAAAGGCAGCGGGAGAGGACTTTTTACCCAAGAAATTAAAAATGTCATACAGTTGAAAAATAATGGCTAAAATTGTTTTAAACTTTGCAGAATTATTCATTCACCTTTTATCTCTTAATTTAAATTTTTATTGGGTCGGGAACTAGAGAGATTGATGACGTCGCCACTTGTATATAATTGTTCAGCAAAGTTTTATATCTACCTGTATTCTTATTGAAATCTTGTTTCAACAGAATGCTTTGTAAATATGCAAATAAAAAAAAATCCTATTCTTCAGCCATTTTGCAATCAATTTTTTTGATATGAGGATAATTAGGATATTTGCTAAATTTGATGTTTTCTGGCCGATACACACACACACACACACCCACACACACACACACACACACACACACACATATATATATATATATATATATATATATATATATATATATATATATATATATATATTATATCATTTCGCCCCAAGCATGGCAATAACACCAGTAAGACGCAAGGTGTTACTGAGTTTCAAAGAACATAGAAAAGAACATTAGTAAGAAAGAACAACAAAAAATAGGAATTAAAAAGACAGGAGATAACGATTTACGTTGCTTTTCAATTTTTGAAGATCAAATATGACGAGGAAGCAAGAAGCCGGAAGAGAATTCCACAAGCGGGAAGTGTAATAGAAGAAACTGTTAGAATAGAACTTACGGCTACGTCTACATTTCAATTGTAAAATGATGAGATATTGCCGCCAAGCTACTAGATCGGTGCATGAATTCCTAAAGTCTCGGTAACACACAGACACGCACATATATATATATATATATATAAATATATATATATATATATGCATACACACACATATATATATATATACACACATATAGTTCAATTCCCAGATCAATTCTGTGGACAAGACAGCCTACTATAAAATGACAATTGGAAAAAATCTTATATCAGAAAAAAAGGCTTAGACAGAAGCGTCTATCTTTTTAGATTTGGATTTTTTAATGTAACTATAACAAAAAAAACATTTCGATTTCATTTTTGCCTTGAAAAAGTTGGAAGACTAAACGCGTCGGCAAAATCTAAGATTTTTTTCCAATTGTCATTTTATACCACGCACACATATGTAAATATATATATATATATATATATATATATATATATATATATATATATATATATATTACATGAATCATTCATACAAAAAGTAGATTAGTAAAGTTAATGATATAAATGGCGAAAAACATCTTCGCAAAAAAATTTATTAAAGTTACGTTAACCCACGAACCACACGATGAATGTTATGATCCTTGTTTTTAATAACTTCAAGTTGTATAAGGTCATTTTTTATTCTGCTAGTACTTTCGGCTGTACTTACAGCCATCCTCAAGCATGGAAATTAATTTGTTTTTTTAGTAAATCCTGGTAGTAACGGGACACGAATGATTAAATGCGAATCGAAATATTTTTTATTTTTTTTTTTTAGAAACTTGTTATTTTTAACGGATAAGAAATTTTGGAGCGTGCAGTCGCAAAGCTAAGGTTGAATTTTTTGAAAATTTAAAAGAGTGCGTTTTTTTACTAATATGGTAATTTGTGAATTTTTTGTTGCAGGAGTTTTTCAGTCAATGTGGCATGAACTAAATTATTCAATGAATCAATGAATATTTAAAAAAAAATTCAACCTTAGCGTTGCGACTGCACGGTCCAAAATTTCTTATCCGTTAAAAATAACAAATTTCGAAAAAAAAAAAAAAAATTTCGATTCGCATTTAATCATTCGTGTCCCGAAAATCCTGGAAATCATTCATTTATCCTTCCACAATATAAATCTCATCATTATATTGTACAATATGTCCCTCGTATTGGCAGTGATTAGGGACCAGAACCACGGTTAGAATCCGTGAATATTTGTATCAAAAAGTACTTATAAGTACCTATTTCGATTGATTATTTGTACCAAAAAAGTACTTATAAGTACCTATTTCGATTGATTATTTGTACCAAAAAAGTACTTATAAGTACCTATTTTGATTGATTATTTGTACCAAAAAGTACTTATAAGTACCTATTTTGATTGTTAAAACGCCATATGTCTTAAACGTTCATCTTAAATACTTTAGAAACATCTCAGACCCTTTTAAAAACATTTTTGAAACGATGACCATACACTTGGCCTAAATTTTCTTTTATACGTACAATAACCGTTTTTAATTACGCATAGATCGATACATCCATTGAAAATACTATATAAAATATATGTAACAAGACATAAAATATGAAGTTAAAACATTTTCTAAAAACAGAACTGTGATGATGCCCCCAGACTTAGCATAAACCCCAGCCGTAGCCCCTAACAAAGAACAAAACCCAAACACTACGCATGTTTTTGCGTTTGTTTTTTACAATAAAGATGTACGATTCCGTCAATTTTTACAGTAAAAAGTGGACTGTGATATGTTTTATCACTTAAATAACAGGAAAATAATACAAGAATATTTTTAAATATGTTCTATTGAAAAAATCTCACCGAATTATTTGTATATATGTTCTTTAGGAAAACACGCGAATAATCGAGGTTTCCGCGAATAACAAGAACTTATGTTCTAAAGAAAAAATCCGCGAATGCGTGAAGCCGCGAATGCTGAAACGCGAATAGGCGGGGGCTCAATGTACACATATATTAAAAAAAATATATATTAAAAAAAAATGCTCTAGAGAGATATGAAGTGAAATATAGAACTTAGAGAAGGAAACCTGGTGGTATGGATGTGTGTTCATACCTTTTTCTTCAATAAAATGATGCCTCAGATGAAATTCAAACCCGATTTACTAATTCCGGACCGGAAACCGTTATGTGACATCGTATCTTCTCCTGTAGTAAATGATAAAATATTAGAGCGATATGATCAACGCTAGGGTTTATCACTTGATTTTATCGTGAAATAAGAACCTAATGTTTTTTTTTTTTTTTTTTTTTCATATAAATCAGTAATAGTGATGAAGACGTGGTTCTTTCTATTAATAGTAGGTCGATGTTAACAAGGGGAATTTACAAGGTTGTCAGTATATTGCTAAATACTGTGTTTTTTTTCTCATTTATTTAATTAACTTTTTTTGTAATGCAAGAAAATGTATTCGTAAATGTGGTCGCTGCGTGTGGATAAATTGGCCCAAATTTATTTCCTATAATGCCACGATTTCGACTCACATGAGCCATTGTCGAGATGAGAAAGAAATATTGTTTTAAACAACAGAGTGTGTCATTATTTTTAAAGTGTCCTTATATTTTTAAAATCAAATACAGCTTAATCTGCAATTTATGTAATAACAGCATGTAATAACGTGTTTAGAATAGAAAATATCGTATTTAGAATAGAAAACAACGTGTTTGGAATACTAAATATCGTATTTAGAAAATATCGTGTTTAGAGTACTAAATATCGTACTTAGAATAGAGGATAACATGTTTAGAATAGTAAACATCGTATTTAGAATAGCGAATAACGTGTTTAGAATAGTAAATATTGTATTGACAATAACGTGTTTAGAATACTAAATATCGTATTTAGAATAGAAAATAACATGTTTAGAATACTAAATATCGTATTTAGAATGGAAAATAACGTGTTTGGAACACTAAATATCGTATTTAGAATGGAAAATAACGTGCTTAGAATACTAATTATCATATTTAGAATAGAAAATAACGTGTTTAGAATGCTAAATATCGTATTTAGAATGGAAAATAACGTGTTTAGAATACTAAATATCGTATTTAGAATGGAAAATAACGTGTTTGGAATAATATTTTTGAATACACATTTTAAAAAGCAATGTCTCGAACAAAAGTTATTTTTATTTATGAGTGGCTGCTTAAGCTGAAGGCAAATTGCTTCTATAATCTTTATTGCTTTTTTTAAATTAGATTTATAGAATTATAGGAAAGTAACTGTCTCATATTATTGTAATTTTCATGGTGCTGTCGTCTCTGACTGCAGTTCTTCAGACCCCCAACGTTGCATCGCAGACTGGATCAACGACGGACAATTTTCTTTACATTTCTTTTTGCTCACTTTATTGCATGAGGGGCAGTCAAGGTAGCATCATTTCTTGGAGGAAACGAGAATGTGAATAATATAGAGGGGGTGGGGAGAGGGCAGATGTCTACAATTCGGCTAGCAACTTGCCATCACTCCGTGGTTTCTTGTCTAAATAAGGAATTCGAGAGAAGCGAATCATCTTCACCATTCTGTTCTTACAAACGTAATAATCGTCTTCTTCTTTTTGACTTATATCAAAATTGAAACAGTAAATTCATTACTGTTAGAATTTCACACCCACGAGGTTCAAATCACCTGCACTCTGTTCGTGAGGCGTGGGTCATCAGAGTTATAACTAGTAGTTTTCATTTTGGGCAAGTTTACGGAATCTGTAACATTATCCCGAAAGAAAACTTTGTTGTGTGGTCCAAGAGAGGAGTAATTTGAAAAGGAAAAAAGCACCATTACCATACTGAACTAAAACCGGTTGGATTTTCATTCTGGATAAACTTCGAACGAACTTGCGCGGGTATCTAGGCTAAAATAATTCCATATTCTTACAGACGAAATTTTTACGGCCAAGCATTTCAAATGCTAATTTTTTATACAGTTCTACCATCTCAATTTTGAAAACTGGCGCAACACAGTCTTCTAGATATTTTTCTCGTAATCGTACTTTATATAAGACAAAAATATATCCATACTTATATTCCAGACCCTACCCAAACATCACGGGTATAAGAACACCGCTCAAAGACCGAATGCGATATGGAATCTTACCAATAACCTTAATGCGCCATTATTAGACAAAAGAAGACATCCAACAAACAGTAAAACATATGTGCGATTATAATGAGATTTTTATGGTCACTCCTCCCAATAAAATATAAATCCTGGTAAGTTTAGGTTTAGGTTGTTTAATGTTATTTGTTGTGTCACTTAATTTCGAATATAGGTCTTTTAAGAAATAAACATCATCTTCATCGTTATCAGTCCCAAGACTGGGTATGGTCGTAGAGTCACTGTGCATCCGTGCACCTAATGAATTCCCTCTACATATCTGCTTTTAATACCGAATATGTATTCATTCATACCTAGCGTGTCTTTGGCAAGTAGACCTAGCGAAGCCCATCCCTCCCCAGGTCAAAGCACGGAAACCTCCTACTTAAATCATTGCCTTGGTCATAGACATGTGGCCGTTAATTCCATCTCGTGAACTTCAGTCTAGGAAGCCCTCTACGCACCGATGCCGATAGTATCCAAATACCAAGTTCTTAGGTTAAATGTTTTGGTTTTGCAGCAACTTGTGGTGTTGGGCGAAACTATTCTGAATGCAGTCTGTTCTATGTTCAATTTACTTATCTCCTATACAGAATGTATTATAACTAATCGATGCACAGAGGTATTTGGAGTGTTTTGTATTTATTAATTCTACATGTTGAATTTTTATGATTGTTGTGGCCTTATTAGGGCCAGATATAAAGACACAAGAGAGGAATTGAATTAAACAAATATATTAACAGAAACAGTAATACAAACATATACAAACGAGAGTGTTATAGTAAGAATGTTCGGTCCGATTATCAGTGCTGACTGCTGGAAACTTAACCCTTTAAAAGGCTGTACCTGCTCCTATTTATAGCTGGGAGACTCCATGCGTGCGTGGGTAAATTACCATAAGAAAATGACTCAATAAAAAGACATAGAAGAAAAAATGGGAGATATAGGGCCTGGTTTACACTAGGTTAAAATGATAGACATAGGTTCGATTTATATGAGAGTCAAAGAGAGTTTGCAAGTATCTGTACAAATCGAGACCCTTTGATATGTGGAGGTCTTGCCCATTTACAGTCGATGTATTCTATGCTCTCTCTATGGGGCTTGTGAATATTTGAATGAATGTATGTAAACCCAAAGTGGACTTTAAGGCGATCCCTTTATTTTTATTTGTTTTTCGGCTTCTAACTTCTTAGTTTTTTTTGTTTTTTTTAAATTGAGCATATTAGGATAGAGTCTATCAGGTGTGGGTATCCGTCGGGGCGGTTGTGGGGTGTAATGCTGACGAAGCCGGCTAAAGCGACCCTCGTGGATCCCACACGTTGTCGCACTATGTCACATTCACTACCGAGTATTCTTCCCGCGCTCGGACTCTCAAGCAACATTTCCTTTTCAAATCTGCTGCGTTATTTTCTAATCGACCAGACTATTTTGCTATTAAACATGAGATTTTATTTCTAATTATTTTCCATTTGACCTGACAAATAAAAGAGGATCACCAAACTGTCCAACCATGCAAGCTGTGAATATTCTTTTATCGTACGTCAATAGCGAGTTAATTTTAAATTTACTGACTGTACTTTTCCTTTTCTTCTTTCTCCCAAGTCTTCTAATCTAACTGGCAGTTTTTCTTTTTTCGCCAGTTTTATCTCTTCTACTTCATAGCTGAAGGCATAAAATGCCCGACTCTAAACTATATCCCAATCTCGGTCAGCTTTCAACTCTTTTTACTGTTAGTATCAAAAACTAGAATGTGATGTAATGGCCCCAGTCCACAAACTGGTAATTATGGCGCATATAAACTCATTGAAAAGTAATCAGATCCTCATGTTTCGGTCACAAACCGAGTATTGTTCAGATTCAAGTTTAGCCATCATCAATAATGCCCAGACTATAAATGGTTTATAGTTCTCAGAGGATAAGTATTAGATTGTGACCTGTAGATTGAACACTCAAGACAGCATTAGTTAATCACATAAAACAGCTACTCTACAAGCATTTTGACCAAAATCAATAGGTATCCACAATCGATCAACGTACAGACAAAAGATGAGGAATAAAACTGAGGCCTGCAGATCACACACAAGAAATCTCCACCGGCATGGGACATTGCCTGATTCATAGTATCCCCGGAAATCATCTGTGGTTACAATAATATATATTTTATTGCATGGGAAATGGAGGAGCTATATTCAAGCCTATCCTACATTTTAATCCGATGCCGTCTAACTTATATATATATATATATATATATATAAAATAACCGAGCCGAGAATAAAGCTCGGTATACTCTGGGTTGGAGATGCGTAATTGACAGGTTGAAAAATTCCCACCGACATGATTACTCCATTCGGCAATTGTATTTGGAGAAGGTACGGTGGAGTAATGGATAGAGGCTCGGATTCGGAGAGCCGAATTCGGATTCCAGTCTATTACATTTACTTACGTGTTAATGCCCTTGGAAAGGTATGAATCCTTTTCTTCTCCCCCAAGTATGGGTAAATAGCAAGACATACTGGGTTCTATAGCCTTAGATGCAGAAGTGTGGGAAAAAAAATCTGCCTCATCAGTCATGTATCGAATGATACATGGTCGCCTAGGCGTTTATCACGCAAGACATAACTGACTTGACTGATTTGGTACAAATGTTTACTTTAATTAATGAAATTAATAGAAATGATTAGTTTAACAATACATATCATCAGCGAGGTGCTTTACGCAGTTTGGCAAGGTTTGCGCTGAGTCTCAACAACCCTCACTCTTTACTCCTACAATCCCAGGGCACACAAGTGTGTAATGGCTAGGGTGGAGAGAAAACAGTCCGCAGGTGATGTCAGATAATCTGGTTTGAATTCAAAGTTTTCCTTCTCCTAGACCGGTTGCCAGACAAGTCTAATCTGTCCTGCTCTTTACCGAGAGTTGGAAACAGAATAGATGGATCCAAACTTTTTCCAAGGGTATAAGCACGTAAGTGAATGTAATGAACTCGATTGGAATTCGAATTCTTCGCTCAGATTCCTCAATCCGAGCCGCAAGGAATTACTCCACTAATAGATAGAAAAATAATTATTGCATAAAAGATAACGTTTTCGCAACATGATGTGTATACAACAATGAAAACGTGCATGTAAATTTCATATATATATATATATATATATATATATATATATATATATATATATATAATTATTTATTTAAAAATATGATTCCAACATGCTACATAAGAGGTCTCATGTTTCAAAACAAGAGCCGAAAACTTCAATATAATTATTTGAATTAAATTGAGTTAAAGTGTTGAAACTTGACTAATGCATGGAATAATAATGCAACACAAAATGTACTTAGAACAAAATGTATTGAAACAAGAAAGTGTACACAATATTTACATATAGTCTTTTGTATATTCCTGGGAAGACCGTTCCTGGAGAATGTGTTGACTGAGTCGCAGTCGGGCAGAGTCTCTGGTTGAATCTCTTGATTCCTGTATTTATCAATCCACCCACGAGGATCGAATGTGGCACAAGGCCGTTTTAATGTGGGTATCCCCGAGCCCGTAGGCTCGGCCAAAAATATGGCCTTTCTGAACCCGCCTAGACGGGTTCAGGCCCTGTCAACCTCCCCGGACGAAACCCTGCCCTTCGGCAAAGCCTCGTCCGGGTTCCCCTCTGCTAATGCAGAGAGTTCGACAGTCGCCGAGAGTCTGTCTCTCGGTCTCAGAATCTCTTGATTCCTTCCCTCTCTTCCCGGTACCAACCATATTTATATGGTCGGTACTCCACTATGCAAATTAGGTGGATCCTACCACAACATAAAGTAAGCTCTGTTCCATCTTCAAGCGAAAATTATTTTTGGAATAACTTATTTCTGAAATTTACGTGTTTTAATAGTATATTCATAATTGAAATCAAACTTTCCATGGTAACAGCCAGGGCGAATTGTTTAAGATAGTTAGAGGTGTTTGGTGTTAATAATTTGTATCAGTATAGAGTTACTTTCATAGATTTCAAGTCAGGGTAAGGTGGGGGTGTATAATTTAAAATGGAAGATGTTTACGCCTAGTCTGGTTTACGTGTCTATGGAGATTTATTTTTTATTTTATTTCTTTATGAAAGGGATTTGTGTATATAAAAACTGTCGTAACATTTGTTTTTTGACGACTTCATAAAGGGTCATCTTTTTTTGTAGGGTATTTAAACTATTTATTTGGGCTATAGATCATAAAAGTTATTTTATTGTATGCTTGTTTTTAGCTAATTATTCAGTGCATAAATTTGATGATGTCGGCAAAAAACCATTAACTCATGTCTATTTTTTAATAGATTTTTATTATTTAGAAACTTAATAATGTGCAGTTTCTCATGGAGGCACAAAGGGCATGGGTCATCCCACGTTTTACAAGTTCTATTCCTATTTATAATTTTCCATTTAACTTTCGGTGTCCTGTTTATTTCCTTCAGATGCCAAAATATTT
The DNA here is from genome assembly GCA_963932145.1 of Acanthosepion lycidas. NCBI lineage: Eukaryota > Metazoa > Mollusca > Cephalopoda > Sepiida > Sepiidae > Acanthosepion > Acanthosepion lycidas. The sequence continues at coordinate 2,821,092 of OZ010578.1, forward strand.
AGATAGAGAAGTTTGATTTTTTTTATTTATATTGTTGAAAGAGCACTTATGCTGCCTCCATCTGGCTTAAATTCATCCTTCGTGGACCCAATGTATATCATATTAGTATTAGGACTCTCAGTAGATGAGATAGTACATTGGTATACCACATATTTGATGCAGCATTTATTTTCTAATGGGCAGTTTTCTGGGTTTCTACAATCACACAATTTTTCACTGTTATTGTCTGATTTAAGTGTAGGGTTTTTATTAATACTATTAATGCATGGGGGTTTGTTCAGGATTTTATTATTGTGTTTTTTTTTTATTATACTTTCTAGATTTTCAGTGCAACTGTAACTCAATTTTAGGGTGTTCTTATTAAATATATTACTAAGCCTACTATTGGTGGGGAAGTGTTTATCAATTAAAGCTAAGAATTTCTGTTCTAGTTTAATACTAACCATTTGGTTGAACGGAGGGGTATACCAAATGATTTTTCTTTTCCTGTTTTTTTTTCTTCTGGCCAGTGCAATTGTCTCTATAGTTAATGTTTGCATTTTTATAACCACTATTTTTAGGGCAGCGTTATAGAAGCCATTGTGTTGTTGGAATATTTCTTTGTTAGTTTCTATTTTCTATTGATGAGGGTATATGTTTAATTATGGGTGGTTTGACTTCGGATGTATATATAAGGGGTTAGCATTTGGTTTTCTATAAGGTTAGTATGTGTTGCTTGCTAAGTCTAGAGTTACGTCGAGGAAGTTTACTCTTTTCAATTTAGAACAGACTGTTATCTTTAAGTTTAGATTTTTAAATTCACTAAATATAATTTTTCTGATTTTCTCTATTTTAAAACTAGTAGAACTCCTCACCACCATGAGCCCGTCATCTCTATACAGTCCGATGTCCTTAATATCAATTTCGCGGTGTGCGGTTAAGTTGTACAGTATTAAAAGACCAACAAGGTCAGAAGACTCTGCAGAGTCTAATGATCCCATAGTGATGTCAAACAGAGAGAGAGAGAGAGAGAGAGAGAGAGAGAGAGAGAGAGAGAGAGAGAGTCCAGTTACCAGTTCACCCTGGGTATTTCCTACCTTGTGAACAATTATTTTCAGCATGCCGACGAGTTTAAGCCAATCTCAACTCCTGCTATAAAAAAAAAAAAGAAGAAAAAAAAAAAAAAGAGACCATTTCTTTCTTTCTTTTAGTCCTCTTTCTTGGGACTGGATGGATTTCTTTCATGCTTATACTGCTCGGTCAATATTCTCATAGATTTCAAAGTTTTTTCATCCCAATAGGAAAGAGAAAAAGAGTGTTCTGTTTGAGAATACCGTAAGGTTAGCCTAATCGATAAGTGATGAAGGCCAAGAGAGAAAAACGGCCGAAATGTTGTGATAACAAAAACAACAAAGATGAGGACAATAATCCACTTTAGAAATAATTTAAATTTTCATCCGTGAGATCCAGACAGAAATGATACCCACTTATTAGATTTTGAAATTTATTATTATTATTTATTCAAGACCCGAAAGTATGAGTCTCTTTGAGCAAGTCTGGCCAGTGTACACTAGACGAACCCACTAAATTATTATAGAGCTTCCATCTATGTGCCGTGTCCTTTCAGGACGTAGGCTATCATGGCTCTCCACCTCCCTCTACCCCTTGCAGCTCTCAACAACTTCCTTCCCTCTACCACCACCCCTAGACCACGTTCTCTCATCCACATGCTTAAAGCCGCTAGCTATGCCATGCGCTGTTTTCCTTTGTCTCTCTTTCCCTCTATTCGACTCGTGAGTATCCGATTCTCCAGGCCCTCCTTCCTCATTACGTGTCCCAGATATTTCAGCTGCCTCTTCCTGATGTTAAGTATAAGTCTCTTCCTTATTTGCATCCTCATCGTTGCTCGCACGATCGATCCATGATATCCTTAGCATCCTTCTGTAGAACCACATCTCTATCGTCTCGAGTCTCTTCATCTTTGAGGAAATCGTCCAACGTTCCCCGCCGTAAAGAAGGACAGATGTCACGTAACAGTTCAGTATTCTTTTTTCTTCGTTACCAATGAAATCCTTCTGTCTTGTAATACTCCGACCAGCTTTTGGTATGCGTCGTTGGCCATCAGCAAACTATAGAGCAAGGAGAAAAAACGATCGGTTATATGCGACATCATCATAACCATCTTCCACCTGTCGTTTTCGCCCTTTTTCCATCGCTACAGGGCTTGGAAATGTTTGATGGGTGTGAACGTGTCTCTCAGGCCTGCGTTCAGTGTATGCTGAAGTGTTCTCACTCTTTGCACCTGGGATTCGATCTGTGATGGCCTAGCAAGCTGGGACGATCACAGTAAAGTTCCGGGTCGTAGGTTTTACAGTGTCCTCCTCTTAACCAATACCTAGGGGAAAAATATTGTGCTCCAAGACTCCCATGGAAAATGGCCTTTGAGCGTAAGGCTTCTTCCGCCCTTTTGGCAGGTCTTGTAGTGAATCCTGCAGGTTGACTAGCTACCCTCGTCATAGACAAACACCTTGGTGGTAACGGTTTAGTCGCCGATAATCCGACTATGAAACTGGTAGTACTGAGTTACATAGTACCAGTAATGCTAGGTGCGACCTGACCTGAATTCTACTTAATACAGAGATACTAATTATGTATATAATAGTAAGACAACTGCGGGAAGGTAATGATATCTCTGGCATGTCTACTAGATGTACAGTCCTCGTGTTCTGGAGATAAAAAAAAAGCCTTTAATCTTCTGAAGTCGAAAGTAACGTTGTTTACAGAAAATGAAAAGAAGCCAACATTATGCTCAAAAATCACATGTCATGCAAAAACTATTCGGGTTTACTTGAAAGATCAGACGTTTTAACAAGGGTTACCTTTTTTTTGACAACGTTCAAAAGTCAAGTGAATCAACCGTAATCATCAAGTAAGAAACGTCATCTATTCTTGTGTATATAGAATTATATATGTTTGTAATTATATAAGAAGGTAAATCAATAAATCTATATTTTACACAATTTTCCAACATAACCTTCTTCCTTGATAATGCACTTAATTTCGTGTTGAGTGATCAGTCAGTCAGTAATGTGCCATGCGTGATACACGCTTAGGCGATCATGTATATTTCGATACATGACTGACGAGGCAGCTTTTTTCCCGCAATAGGTTGCCATTTCTTTCTGAAGTAGACCAGTTGCCATCCAAGGCAGTAGGACCCGTTCATTCCTCACCTATTGGGGGGTGGAAGAAGAAGAGGATTCATACCTTTACCAAAGGTATTAGTAAGTGAAAGTAATGGATTCAACTGTAATTTACTCAAATGTTTGTATCTATAAAAAGAATGTATAAACATAAAAATGTCTTAAAATAATTGTCGGATTTTGTCCATTTCATAACACACACAGACATAAATATATATATATATATATATATATATATATATATATATATATATATATATATATATATATATATAATTACTCAAAACTTACTTTCACTAAACTTAAGACTACAATAATTCTAAAACAGATTTTTTATATTTTTCAGCACGTCTTGTCTTACAAAATAAAATTTGAAATTCTACCTAATGCATATTAACATAAAGAACTTCAAGTATTTCTTGAACTAAAACAAATTCCACAATGACTTGATTTCAAAATAAAAATAGGCAGATGATGGTACAAACAAATTTAAAACTCTAGCAGCTAGTACATTACCGACAAAATTTTTAATCCCTACCGTAGAACAATTCTAAGAAAGCTAAACTTGCTCATCATGATCAGAGAATCTTCTTCTGTATTATATATATATATATATATATATATATATATATATATATATATATATATATATATAATTAGAAGAAAGGGCCCAAGTGTGCTTCTTATAGTATGTAAAATAGATAAAACAAGGACAAACGAAAGGTTACCAATATAATCAGTAAGATAAACATTTATTAGATATTAATATATTAACCATATGATTTTATTTTCTTAAAACGTTTCGCACACTAAGGAATCAGATAGAGATCGGATTTTTGCTAATACTATGAGTTACATACTACCAGTAAATACACCGTCTACAAAAACATAAGTGTGTGAGTAATTCCCATTTCTCCGTTTTTTTCACTCACTTCAAACTTTTTCCGTGTTTCATTTCTGTCATATGGTTAACAATTAATATTCAAAGTGATTAAAATTGGTATCCTTTTGTTTGTCCTTGTTTTATTAACTAACCTGACTTTTATATATATATATATATATATATATATATATATATATATATATATATATATATATATGTATAAAAATTCATGAATCATTCATACAAAAAAGCAAATATAGAGGTTAATGATTTAAATGGCGAGAATACATCATCGCAAACAATAAGATACACCAACCCCGAACCTGTATATGAATGATATGATCCCTGTTTATAAATTCCAGTTACATAAGGTCTTTTTAATTTTTTAAAAGCTTTCGTCTGTTCCTACAGACATCCTCAGGTATGGAAATAGATTTGTTCTTGTTTTTACTTCTCGGTAATAAGAGGACAACGAAAATAGATATGTAATCCGAAAAAATAGTATGAGAAATGTGTTATTGTTTTGGAACGTGCGGTCGCAACGCTGAGTTTGAATTTTCAAATTTTGAATTTATAAATTATAATTGCACCTATAAGTGAAATATATATATATATATATATATATATATATATATATATATATATATATATATATATATAATTAACAACGAGACCATGTCTAGAAAACCGGAAATCAAATGCCAACAACTGAAAGAAAAGAGCAAAAAGAGAGAAAAATTTAAGGAGTAAGTGTAAAGTGAAAAATGGACGAAAAGGATAAGTAATCACATTTTACACTTACACACTGACGTGCAGACGGGCGTCCGAGCACGAACGAACACACGGACACATATATTATGAAAAAAAGAAACAAACAAAAAAAAACAAACATCGCACCATTGAAAAGTGCATATAAAAAAGAAAAATCGAGAAATATAAGCATTCAATTGCTGATACCCCCTGAAGAGTGGACGGAATAATTACCGGAATTTTCCAAATAAAGTGCTTGCGCCAGACGAAGCTTAGGAAATATTGATCGTTTTATACCTCCAGCTGTTTAGGTTTGATTAGCAATCTACACTCGCATACTACTTTTACCTGAGCACGAACACCAATCATTGGATTTGGTAGGAAATATGCAACTACATTATGCACCAAGGAAGTACACTCTACTAATTGAAGATTATCTATCTATCTATCTATCTATCTATCTAATCGCGTTAGCAGTAAGTCGAGTGCTAGTACGCCCTCTGAACCTATCTGGAAAATACGAAAGGAAATTTGATAGATGAATAATTAAAAATATCCAGAGAATTGCATTAAAATAATCGATAAGAATACTGAGGAAGTTTCTGCAACTTTGAGGAGTCTTGCTACCACTTGATCCTACCGAGAGCTTACCTGGTTTTAAAACTGCTTAAAGGATATTTGCTCATTTCTTTAGCATCAGCAGTCAGTGTTCAACACCAGTTAAAAGCTAGCATTTATCATACAGATTTTCAGGGCAGACAGACCACCGTTGAAAGATTGGTATGGAACATCCTTCTAAATTTTCTTTTATATGGCATTATGACGTATTAAGCTCAGTGCAATAAATAAATAATAATAATAATAATAATAATAATAATAATAATAATAATAATAATAATACAAACTCTCTAAATACAAGGGTCTTGAAGTGGAAATCTAAAACAAATATTCCAGTAGACTCATTGAAGGGATAACTGGAAGCCCATGCCTTAAAGAAATACAAAAAATTGTTCTCACGAGTGCAGCCGACACCTTACGAAGGGCTTTATATGTGTTTTTTTGGGAGGGTGTTGTGGGGGGGGAATGGAAAATGTCATGATGCCATTTTTGACCTTAGTTTTCTAGGCGAGACCTGGAAAGAAATGTGTACACTCTCCAAATACAAAAGGCCCTTGAAGTGGAAAACTAAAAAATGTGACACTTGAGAACATCAATAATTCCAGTTGTCGTTGCAGCCCTTTCTTAGCTTGGAAAAGGTTCCGATAGACTCATTAAAGAGATCCATGGTAGTCTATGCCTTGAAGAAATACAAAAAAAATTACTCACAAATACAGACCACACGCAATTACGACTGAGTAGTGAGTTCGATCCTCACCGGGTGCCCCATACTTTCGGCCTTCTGCCACATCTAAGCTAGCTTAGTAAAAGGGCACCTCGAGGCGGTGTAAGTGTTAGCAAGCTTGTATCGCTAGATCTATTACGACTAAGTAGTGAGTTCGATCCTCACTGGATGCCTCCTACTTTTGGCCTACTGCCATATCTAAGCAATGCTTGGAAAATCACTATACAGACCACACGTTACGAAGGGTTTTATCTATGCAAAATGTGTGTGATCTTAGGCTGTCTTTATTTTAATAAAAAAGCTCAGTGGAAAATCTAAGGACGCCATGTCTGGCCTTAGGTCTTTGCTTGGGACACGGAAAGAAATGAGTATACAACAGAAATCAAAGGAAATATTACTACTACTACTACTACTAATAATAATAATAATTGTTCCCACCGGAATTGGAAAATGAACATGTGAAAACTCCTGTTATTAAACACACCAGACCAGACTAGACATAACATTAATCATAAAAGGTTCTCATGAATGTTTGCTCGATAGGTGTGTCCTATTCTAGAGATCATTCCATTTCAGGGAAATAATTTGAAAAGATTGTAAGGAGACAGATGTTGACAGAAAGTAAAATGTACATGCCAATTTGTAATTGAAGCCCTGGGATCGATTCCGAAGAATCTCCAGAAACACCTTGATGTCACTGGAATCAAACCCGGTACGACAACGTTGTAAAAAACAACAATCTTCGACACAGCAAATATCCTGCAGAAATATTTCGCTGTATGAGGTTTTGAGACTTGACAGAGGGTGACTTAAAATCATATCCAGTCTTTCCAATAATTTCCGTGCAAATATTCAATTGTTGTGGGCTCAGCATGAGGTTTTGAGACTTGACAGATAATCACTTTAAATCATGTCCGGTCTTTCCAATGATCACCGTGTAAATATTCAATAGTTGTTTTGGCGCCCTTTGGAGTTTGACACTGAAAATCAAAAAATGTCTGGGTAAAATTGAGACTGTGATTCGAACTGAGATACATCAGAAAACAGCACGAATCAGGATAAGTATAACTCAAAGAACGTCTTTGTTGATGTGGGTGGTTGAAGAAATAAGAAGAACCATAGTTATTGCTTATTATCCCCACTTCCTGTTCTTTAAATTACGGCATAAAATCTGCTTGAGAAAATATAGTTGTTCAGTATCTGCACTGGAAAATATACAACTGCAACTATTGAATGAAATTGGTATAAACACCATCCCGACCCGGTTACAGAGATAAGACCTGTAACCATTTTATGGGATTTTTCTATGCACACAGGCAGAACAATCAAAGCCCATACCTCGTGATCATACATCGTAATCATACATCGTGATCAAAGAATGTTCTTATTGAGATAACAGTCCCTGCAGATTGTAATGTATTTTTGAAGATCTTCAAAAATCTATTAAAATTCAAAGGTTTTGAAATCTAAAACATACGGCACATGAGGACATCAATAATTCCAGATGTAGTTGTAAAGCCTCAGTTTTATTGGGAAAAGGTTCCAATAGACCTATTGATGGGATTCTTGGTAGCCCATGCCTTAAAGAAATATAAGAAATTGTACAAAAAAGTACAGCACACACATTATGAAGAGCTTTATCGATGTAAAATGTGTGGGATCTTAGGTTTTTTATTTTACAAAAATGATCAGTAGAAAATATCATGATGCCATATATGAACTTAAGTCTCTGAACCCGGAGGGAAATGTCTACAGTACAAATCAAAAGTAATAATAATAATAATAATAATTGCAGTCTGTAATGTATCTTTGAAGATCTTCAAAAGCTATCAAAATAAAAGGACCGACCTTGAAATCGAAATCTCAAAAATGTGGCACATGAGAACATCAATAATTCCATTTGTAGTTGGAGCCCTCGGATTGATTGGACAACATTCCAATAGACTCATTGAAGGAACCCCTGGTAGCCCACGCCTTAAAGAAATATAAAAAAAAGTACTCAAAAGTACGGCCTATACCTTACGAAGAGCTTTATCTATTTAAAATACGTGCGATGTTTTTCAAAACTGCTCAGTAGAAATTGTCATGATGCCATTTTTGACCTTAGGTCTCTGGTCGGGACCCGGAAAGAAATGAGTATACACCAGAAACCAAAGCAAATAAAACAACAACAACAACAATAATAATAATAATAATAATAATTAAGTACCTGCAAATCGAAGTAAGAAAAATATGGAAATTTAAAAGTGCAGTTATCCCCGTTGTGTTAGTGGGCACTGGATATGATGAATAAAGGTACTAAAAATAATGTGTGTAAAATTCCTGGAAACATCAACCTGTCAGTGCTACAAAAGATTACTTTCGGTGGAAATGTACATATTCACAAGAAACTCTCCCATTAAACGAAGCATCCTAAATGTGTATAGATAACTCTTCTACAGTGGCCTTTTTACTCATAGAACCGATGAGATTTGGTGATTAGGGACATAAAATTACTCTCTGGTAAGATGATACCACACATAAAATAATAAATGCTCCGATGCTACACAAGGCGGGGCTTTCATGGCTTCTCACTTCTGACAAGAGGTGGTTATCATGTCCATAATATGCCTTGTGAACTACAGTAACTATTTCTTTCGGTAACACGGATTTCCTTACAGGTTCCCTGACCTTAATTAATTCAGTATATATGCTAGGGGTTGACGGATTGTGCATCTCAGTTCATGAGCGGGAGTAGAGGGGAAGAATTATGGCCATATGTCGAGAGGGTTGAGTTTGAAGGATAAGACAGTTAAGGCGACTTGGATATTATATCAATACTTGAAACAGCTTCATTCGGAGAGAGTCTGATCGCACTGTGTCAGTGAACCTGAAAGTGTTTCTAACACTGGTCCCACCTTCAAAGTTATTATATTGTATAAATTTGGCTGTTGCATGTGCCTGCTCTACTTTATGAGACTGGGTATCCTCTGTAACCTAGAAAAGGTTACTGAATGAGGAACAACGAAAACGGAGATTGAAAATGAAATGGTGATCTTTATAATATCAACAAAATACAATACTCGCCAGCGACGTGAAGTAGGTAATCCACTGCTAATCAGGGACTACTTAGACAGCATATTAACCACTACTTAAAGTAGTGACCAACGTATTTATAAGGATTGGGGCATACCTATTAGTGTTCATAGATACGGTATATAACAACCCCACCTTTTTAGATTTATTCTGCAAAGAGTCAATATCTTTCATTTAATAGCTATTTCGTTCCTGTTGTAACCTAGAAAGGGTTACTGAATGTGGAATAACCAAAACAGAGGTTGGAAATTAAATACTAATCTTTCTAACATCAACAAAATACAATACTCGCCAGCGGCGTGAAATAGATAAACCACTGCTAAGTGGGGAACTACTTAAACAGCATATTACCCCCACTTACAATTGTGTCCAACGTATGTATGAGGATTGTATATATTGTCACTTTATTGATATGCTGCTCTCTCACTAATAATAATAGTAATAGTAGTAGTAGTAGTACTACTACTACTAATAGAGTAAACAAAGGAGGGGGAGGATGAGAGGCATTTACGAAATGATGTAATGGTTATCTCTGTTGAATCACTGAAGAGAATTCGAATTCAAGCTGCACCTGTGTGTGTTCGCATTTTACTAATGCCCTTGGGAAGGCATGTACTCGTCTCTCCCTGAGTTATCATAAATTATTTGGACAAACCGTCTCGTTAATGCCATACCGTTATGGAAACAAGTATTCTCGTTAAGGTTTCTTTTCATTTGGTGCAATAACATGGAGAGGTGATGGGCACTAACCATGAAAATAAATCTAACATTTCACTCCGAATATATGTTTGATCACAGGACCAGCCATTTGCAATCATCTGAAGTTGTTGGCTGTATCGCTTTTGTTTACAATTCTGGTTCGAAGGAGAAATAAATAATGTCGCAAACTGGTCGACATGTGGCGTAATGATAAAATGGAATCCAGTTGCGCGCGTCAGAAAAATAAACGGAAGAGAAAAGAAATCCTTTGAACCAGCCAAAGACCTTGGGGTCTGGAATACATCAAAGATTCTAGTAGGAATTTATAAAGCAAAACGTCCGCATCACGAAAGAGCAATAATTTGATATGAAATCATTTTAGTTATTCGTCATCTTCAGCAAAAACAGAAAATAGAAGTAAAATGACAAGTGTTTCGTGTGAACGAAAAGCTCTCAAGCAAGAACGAATTCGAATAACTGTCTTTGGAAAAATCGATTTCGTTATTTATCAATCGATTGATCTTTACAGTAATTCTCTCTCTCTCTCTCTCTCTCTCTATCTATCTATCTATCTATATATATATATATATATATATATATATATATATATAAATACAAATGTCAGTGTGTCAGGGTGTCATACTTTTTCAACTTTGCTCCTAGAGGCCGTAGCTCAACATATACAATTTTTAAAACATTCCGGTGCGGATCCAGACCCGCAATCCTGAAATTTTGGATTCCCAAGTTTTCATTACTGCGATTGTTTTCGGCGATTTTTACAGAATTTCTTGCGTCGAATTTTTTTTGTACGATAACAATTTTTATAACTTAGGAATAAATTTGGGAATAATTGAAATTAATTGAGAAATCCAACAAAATGAAATAAAATAATTGAATAATTCTTTGTACGAAAGTAAGGACCCACGCACAACAAATTATCTTTAAATTAAGTGGCGACAGAAGAATTATCTTTGAAGATTAAATATTAATTCAGTAGGATTAATTATTAATGCAAAACTTAAATGCAACGATAAGTTTGGAATTATTCTGTAGTTTATTGTTGCTTATCGCATACGGCAGCAGTATTCCTCGCAAAAAGAATTCTCTGCCAAGAGAGGACGAAATTGCAAGCAAAAGTGTCAAGGCTGCAGCCAGTAAAAGAAAATCTCATGCAGATAAAAATACAGATCAAATAGCAGCAAGGAGAGTTTCCAATACTGAGAATATGCAAAAACTAGGGATCCTCAAGATGCTGAACAAGGCGAAAGCCCAGTCAAGAGCGCTCCGCAGTTGCTAGATTATTTGTCGCCTGATAGTTTCTGTGATTTGGTAAAGGTTCTTTGCTTGTTGTTCTGTATCCACTAAGTTCAAAGAAGGATTGTCTTTCTTAAGACCTACATCCGCACGAATCTATTTTACATCATTGATCTGCGAATGCGGTTGTATACAGCTGACAATTTAGATAGTAGTGAATGCGTTTGGTGCCATACATGAGATCCATATGAAAATCTCGATTTGACGACACTATTTAGGAATATCATTCGAGTTCTTAGGTTAAATGTTTGGGTTTTGCAGCAACTTGTGGTGTTGGGCGAAACTATTCTGAATGCAGTCTGTTCTATGTTCAATTTACTTATCTCCTATACAGAATGTATTATAACTAATCGATACACAGAGGTATTTGGAGTGTTTAGTTTTTATTAATTCTACATGTTGAATTTTTATGATTGTTGTGGCCTTATTAGGGCCAGAAATAAAGACACAATAGAGGAATTGAATTAAACAAATATATTAACAGAAACAGTAATACAAACATATACAAACGAGAGTGTTACAGTCAGAATGTTCGGTCCGAGTGTCAGCTGACTGCTGGAAACATCACCATCCAAAAGGCAGTAACTGCTCCTATTTATAGCTGGGAGAGTCCATGATAATGTTGGATTCAGTGTGCGTTCTATCAAGGCATTCTTTCCAAATCCATATCATGAAATACGAGAAGAAACATTTTAACCTTGTAACTGCAGGATTACATTTTTATTGTTTTTTTTTTTGTTTCAAACAAATGCGTTTTATTAAAATATGAGAACAGAAAGTGCAAACTGGAAGTCCGAAGGCGCATTGGGACACCGAAAGATGTCTTCCAAAACTTAAACAAAGTTTTAAGAAACAGGAAATTTTTGTTAGATACAAAAACATTACTGAACTGTTACGTAATATCACCCCTCCTTTATGGCCGTGAATGCTGGACAATCTCTTCACAGATGAGGAAGAGACACGAAACAATATAAATTTGATTCTACAGAAGGATGCTGAGAATATCATAGACTGAACATGTGAGCAGCGACGAAGTTTTAGAGAAAAGTGGAAACAAAAAGGACACTTCTACTTAACACCAGAAAGAAACCGTTGAAATTCCTAGGGCACGTAATGAGGAAAATTTGAAACTCACATGACAGATTGACGGCAAGAGGGACAGCGGAAAAGACAACGCCTAACCTACTTAACGAGCTTGAGTAAATAGATGACAGAAAAGGCTTTGCAAGAAATGACAAAAAGATCAAATTTACCAAGAACTATAATGGACAAGAACATAGAAAAAGAACGTAAAAGTTATTTATCTTGCCTATACAAATTAAGTAAGAGTTAATATTTTATGTTTCTTTATTCTTTTGGCTTGCAATCTTGCCTAAACCACTTTAGGCAAAGGACAGTATAAAGAATCTAGACATTCAGGTGTTGTATTTATCCAGAAAAACTGAACCTCTGCTGTGAAATTGTATCGAATCAACGATCGTCTAAATTATTCTTGAGTTACTTTGAAACATTTCCGGGCAAACTGAGTTAGTGGAAAACTAATTTTAAACGGATTGTGCCCGGATCATGCTGGAAAAGAAAATGCGTCTATCAAGAAATCAGCACTGGACGTAACTAAATAAGCTATAGCTTAGAACCTGACACCGTTGGGGTCTAGGCACCCTTAGAGCCAAGACAGCTTTGGGGACTTCATGTTTTGAATATGTTTTTATTTTATCATTCATTTTTATACTTGAACACTGCATCATCCAAATATATATATAATAATAAATAATAATGATGCATAATTATTTGAAAGTTTTTTACCAGAATCATTTTAGAGAAGTGTCTCGAATTTCATATAGCTTTGGGCCTCAGCGGCTGAAAGAACAGCCCTGCAGGAAGTGGGTGTCAAATATAAAATTATTAAAAAGCAAATGAGATAGTTTTGGTGATGATCCGGGACATGATGGATAGGATATATATATATATATATATATATATATATATATATATATATATATATATATATATATATATATATATATACACACCATAATGCTGGTATAAAATTTCAAATTATTAAGAATCAGCTGGCAGTATGGGAGTATCAATATAAAATTATGATCTATCACCTCCATGTGTTTCGTTTTAGAGTCCAGCGCATGACACGTGTGGAAATACTTTTGTTAGTATGGGGTCATAAACGTTGACTTATTAAGACGAACTATCCCCTTTTTTTGTATTTTATTACTAAGAAGGAAGTTCTATTCGGACAGCTTCTTCTCAAGAATTGCTATTTTTCGAATGGACTCCCGAGAGGAGGCTTCCCCGGTCAGTAAATCTTAACCTCTTCAAGTCTCGGGTCAAACATTATCTTTCCTTCATATCCTCATTATCTGTGCTTCTTAGCTCCGTCTATTACGTTAATACAACAACTTAATTCAGGAATATTCTAAATTGAGTGGCCATCGGGCTTTGCAATTAGTAAACAAAAAAGAAGAATGAGCAGGTAAATAGGACTCTCAGGACATATGTATACCAAATGCAAAATTATTAAGAAAGAAATGAACTTTTTGTTTTGGTGATAACATAAGACGTAATGCATATATATATATATATATATATCCAAGTATATGATTGGTGTATATGGTAATATCCAAGTATATTGTAGTGATTTTATAACATATTTATATTGTAGTGATTTTATAACATATTTATTTAAAGTATATTGTAGTGATTTTATAACATATTTATGTTATAAATTTTTTTTTCTTTAAAAATAAATAATTATATATATATATATATATATATATATATATATATATATATATATGTGTGTAATAAATTTCTTTCAGTTATTTTAAAAACTTCCATGCTGAAATAAATTTATTACCGGATTTATCGAGATGAGTTCCCTTTGAAGTATATCATATTGCTCTGTATACAATACATTGAGCTCTCTTCACGGATAATGTATAATTTTTTAAATCCATAGTCCAATTAAATAGTTTAAATACCTTTCAAAAAAAGATAACCCTTTATGAAGTCGTCAAAAAAACAAATGTTACGGCAGTTTTTTTTATATACACAAAACCCTTTCAGAAAAAAAAAATAAATAAAATAAATAAATCTCCATAGACACGTAAACCAGACTAGGCGAAATCATCTTCCGTTTTAAATTTAGACACCCCAAACTTACCCTGACTTGACATCTATGAATGTAACTCTATACTGATACAAATTATTAACACCCTACACCCCTTTCTATTTAAACAATCGCTCTAGCCGTTACCATGGAAATATTGATTTCAATAATGAATATGCTATTAAAACACGTAAATTTCAGAAATAAGTTATTCCAAAAAAAATTTCGCTTGAAGATGGAACAGAGCTTACAATTCAATCTAATTCAAATAATTATATTGAAGTTTTCGGCTCTTGTTTTTAAGCATGAGAACTCTTATGTAGTGTGTTGGAATCATATTTTTAAATAAATAATTATATATATATATATATATATGAATAAATACAAAAAGAAAACTTTTTAGCTGACATGTTTCGTCCTCTGAAGAACTTTATCAAGGCAAATGTAAGGATTTTTATTTTTCAAGAAGTATTCATAAACATTTTATTGTAAAAATGTTAGTTATTCAGAATTTTAAAATTCATGAACGCTCATAAATACACTTCAAGCTAACCGGAAATCAAGATAAACTATGGAGTATGCTAAGTGATATAATTTATCGTCTAATAAACAAAACGATAATTTAATTTAGTTTGAGAAAGTAATTTCCATATTTATATATTTTAAATAATAGAAGTTTTGCATTTAACCATTTTCATTTAATTGTTTAAATAGTTTTATAGTCAAGTATGTTGGATGGGGAAGGAAGCATATTGTTTAGTAAAGAAGATATTTGAAAAAATCCGATGTGGAGGGTGCAGATTCAGATTTTGTTATGGTGCGATAGCAGCACTCTCAAGAATTTTCTGCTTAAGTTGCTTTCTTCTTTTATTAAGTGTGACATTCTTCAGATCGAAGTTATGGATGAATTTATTTCTATTTACGCCAAATTCCCTTGATAAATTATAATA
This sequence comes from Acanthosepion lycidas, assembly GCA_963932145.1. Lineage (NCBI taxonomy): Eukaryota > Metazoa > Mollusca > Cephalopoda > Sepiida > Sepiidae > Acanthosepion > Acanthosepion lycidas. The sequence continues at coordinate 2,836,414 of OZ010578.1, forward strand.
AACAAGATTCTTTTGTGTTTTTAATTATATCTGAAATTTATATATATATATATATATATATATATATTTATATATATATATCGCACATTGAGTAAAATATTGCCTGATGCAATATAACAGACCTCTAAATTAAATATTAATGCATATACATTTTTTCTCGTCGGTAGTATGACTCGGATTTTCATGTACAACATAGTCTGCAGGTGTTGAATTCAGTCTCATAGGCATGAAACTCCGAGTCTTGGTAATCGGCGACGAAAATGTATATTTATTACCAATATTACTTTCTCTTGTCTATTAGGACAACAATTTTAGCCAACAAATTACATATACATTATAATTGCCTTGCCAGGTTATAAGTGTTAGCAAGCTATTACTTTAGCAGCCTATTACTATAGTGTATTCAATCCTCATTGTATGTCCAACATTTGTCGGATTGTCCTATTGTATTGTTCTCTCTCTTTAATAATATTTTATTTTTCTCATATTCTCTCACATCCATTAACTCCTTGCTTCTTAGTGGTTTTATTGCCTTGCTTGATATCTCTCTTCTCTCTCTCTCTCTCTCTCTATATATATATATATATATATATATATATATAGTGATGACAAAGATAGTATGAAGCCATAAATGCTCATAGTCAATGAGATCGTGAGAGAAAAGACATTTAAGGCAAGCAGTCTTTGAAATAAAGTGGTCAATATCAAATATAGAGCATTAATTAATAAGTAAAGATTTGTCAGTTCAGCTAAGTGACAAACTCATATTAATTATGTATATATATATACATATATGTGTGTGTGTGTGTGTGTGTGTGTGTGTGTATTGACTTACATTTTCTTTTTATGGATTGTTAATTTTATTAGATTATGCTTGTTAATTTTGTTCAAAGTTATGTGTATACACACACCTACCATATTTGATGATTTCTAATGCCCGTCTATCTACATTTAATATTATATATCATGGTGTTAGGCTTGGTACAATTATTGATAATTCGTGATATCTGCCAAGAGATGAACTCCCGATTTTGGGGGTGAGGACTCTCAGACACAACACGGAGGCCTAGATCAAATGTCTTGAGAAGGTAATGCTGCCCTGGGTCAAGAGTGTTTCTACTGGAAGACACTATGTTTGGCAACAGGACTCTGCACCATGCCACATAAGCAGGAGAACCAAGTCAAGGCTCTCAAGTTCTGCGACCACATCACCTAACTCCCTAGACTGCGACCCCCTTGGTTATTATGTGTGGGCCACTTTTGAGCGAGAGACCAACAAAACTCCTTGTAGCACTAAAGATGAACTGAGGGCAAGGATTATGACAGCTTTCACAAGGAGACCGCCCTGAAGAGTTGCAGGAGATTCCGAATTCTTCTGAAGGCCGTGGTTGAAACTGATGGCGATTTTATTGAATAAATTTAGTTTTTAGTATTTAATGATATTTTTGTGTAATTTTGCTAAATGCATCTATTAAAATGAAATGCCATTGTTATTTCCATTTTTACGTAATTTAGACGACAATTCATCCATCGCACCCAGTATACATACACAAATTATAATTTGGTAAGTTTAAATGGAAGTGTACTCTGTATTGGAGACGGAACATCTGTAGAGTATAAGCAGTTGAAACACTGAAATGGACACTTGAATAGAATCAACACCACAGAGTGTTGATTTCTATGTTTACTATCTATCTATCTATCTGTTTTCTCTCTCTCTAATAATAATAATAATAATAATAATAATGATAATAATAATAATAACTGAAATTACGTGTTTTTGCAGTCTAGCAGAACTTCTGCCAAAAAGCTCAGTAGATAAGCAGAGCTATAATATACAATAAATTAAGAAAAGTTAAAGAGACTTATCTTGTTAGGCCACTCAAGAGTTTTACGTCGAAACACTCGAAGCCATCAAATGTATTTGATTTATCAAGGTCGACGCGAAACGCTTGAGTCAACTAAGCAGATAAGTCACTTTAACTTTCTTTAATTTATTGATTATATATATATATATATATATATATATATATATGGCCTGGAGATGGCGTTTAAACATGAAACAGAATGTCGTCGCTGGGTGTTGATTCAATGTCCACTTTTTTTTTTATTTACATACGCTCTATCGCTGGTATTGCGAACTTTTAACCATAAATATACTTAGAACTATATTTCTATCATGCGCGTGCGCGCACATACACACATATATATGCATATATATAATTGTTATATATTATATATGCACGGTACTTATTGGAAAGCGGCCAATATCAGTGATAGAGCTAACATACTTAGTTGTATTGATATGAGTTTGTGACCCTGGGTTGTCTGATGATCGCAAAAGTGTGAAACCCAGAGTTACAAACTCATATCCATACGACTGAATATATATATATATATATATATATGTGTGTGTGTGTGTGCGTGTGTGTATGTATATATATATATATGTGTGTGTGTATGTATGTATATATATGTGTGTGTGTGTATGTATATATATGTGTGTGTATGTATGTATATATATGTGTGTGTGTGTATGTATATATATGTGTGTGTGTATGTATGTATATGTGTGTGTTTTCGACTTCCATGCTATACTTATTTCTTTTCTTTTCCTTCCCAAATTCTCTTATATCCGTTTGCTTTTTATTTGTTGCATGTTTACTATTTTAATCGTAATTAATAGCCGTTTCCTTATAAGGAAACATTCAGCATTCATTGACCGAGCAGCCAGTGCTACATTTGGTTGTAATTTATCAAATCAATTTCTAAAATAATTTTTTTAGAAAAATAGGTGTCTCTCGTCCAGTAGCTCTCATCGCTCTTTCCAGTACTAATGGGAACTTCCTTCCTCCTTTGACTTTTTGTTTGATGTAGTGTGGAATGTCAGCATCTTGATTATGTCATTATTTTCTCTTCAAGTTACATGTGATATCCATTTTTGTTGTTGCTGTTGCTACAGAAAGGCTTCTAGATAAAATCTATTTCCGTTTTACCCTTTCTCCCGTCTAAGAAACGTGACGAAGTATCCAGGCGATGGGCAAAGTGTAGTAACTGTTCACTATGTGTATAATGCTTGATTTTGGGGACAACAATTAGTCTGAAAATCTACGTGTCTCCATACCAGAAATTGGTTCGGCTCGCTGCTTAAATGGGAGATTTGCTAAATACTACCAAACAATACTCGACATAAAATACATTAATATACTTCTATTTTCATTTTATTTTGAAACTAGCAGCATGGCCCGGCGTTGCCCGTGCTTGATTAAAAATCGTACGACTTATACAGCAATCGCTATCATTTGACTTAAAATATTTTTGTCCTTCCTTGCTTTTAAAGGAGTGCCCTTTGCCGTGCTGATGTTGCTAAATGCCTTACTTCTTGCTTATCTCACACTGCGAATTTTTTCTAAGCTCTGTACTAAACATTAAATCTGTTACGAAAAAAGAACTAAACAAAATGAACACAAAACGATCAGCTTTAAAAAAGGACTCGTAACTGGAAAAACCGAATGAACCCAGTTCTGCGGAGTCAGAATCAACGTTGAGTTTAAGCAAGCGAATGAGCCAATTTGAGTAAGATGCCATGCAGATTTAAATTTTTCCCACTTATGACGAATGCAGCTAGCGATTATTATTTTTTTGCATGCTAGCATGCTAGTTAACATTCGTGCCAGTCAGCTGTTGGCTGTCACGCTGGCCAATAGAATCTTCCTGCCTATTCGTGGAAGCTAGCTATAGGCTCTCACTCTGGCCAGTAGAAAATGGTCGCAAACTACACGAAAACTGCCCAGAAGCATGAAAAAATCGATTATTTCCACTATCGATGGGAGTTGGGAAATGCAAAGTCGGTCTTGGCCTTCCCGCTAACTTGGTGAATGTGCATGTCGAAAATCTGTCGAAAATTGCGGCCGTGCATTTGTTAGACACACACACACACGCATACATATACACACATCCTACCTTTTATAGATAGAGATTAATCAAAACCTGTTATTCTTAATAGACACATCTTCATTATAAATTCCTATATATGACTGTAATAGCTCAGGGTGCTTCATACTTTCGGACTTGCACCACATGTAAGCTACGCTTAATACATCGCTATATGACTGTAATGCCTGGTGTTTACAAATGGATTTTTTAATTTATTCTGTTCAACTAATACCAGGCCCAAAGACCACTAACGGCAGAAGATTACTTGGTTAAGTTGTTGTAAGTGAGAGGGAAGAACGTTCTCTCCAATTTGAAATTTATATCTTTAACTTACCCTTTTACTGACGATCATATATTCTGTCTTTTTACAATTGGTGTTTCGTTCATTCTTTTCACATTCCTTTACTAACTTCCGTTGAACTTTCTGTAGTTTCTTTTTTGTGTTTGTTATCAACAATGTGTCATCTGCATATCAAATGTTGTAAAGATTGTGACCGCCAATAATGAAACCTAGTTGGACTTTTAATTCTCTCAGATGTGTACACATTCTGTAACATTTGGGCTTAAATGTAGCGCGAGGCCTGATACCATTCACTTCCAAAATTTCAGAAAATAAACGTTATTTAATGTTATAGTGAATTGCTACACAAAATCGCCAGTTAGGGAATCTCTGGTGGAGGGTTCTCAGTTATCTAATCAGATAGATCTTTGAAGGTCGTTGTTAATGGCCAGTACTCTGAGGTACACGAAATCAATGCTAATGCTTCTCAAGGCTCTCTCCTCGGTTTTACTCTCTCCTTTATATTAACTCTCCCCTTCAGAATATCCTTAGATTTTAGGTGATATCACGCTATATGGTCGTACTTCCAAATATCTGGATGACCAATGGCTGGCAGCTGATCTCAGCTCAATGATGGAAAGACTGGCTGGTATCGTTCAATACCTCCAAAACAAAGCTAATAAAATTTCGTCACCACTGAACAGCCTTTAAGCCAGCACTAATCCCCATGAGGCTCCTTGCATACTGGGTTTAAAGGTCACTCCAGACCTCAAATACAATGTGTATATTCATGATATTGCAAAAGATGCTGATAGAATTGTCAGTTACCTTTATCACTCCAGAAAATGCCTGAATCCTACTGTTATTTTCTACCTTTACAAGAGAACTTCAGCCATGTTTGCGCTGGTGTTGCCCAGCCCTCATCGTCATGCCTAATTGTCTAGAAGTGACATGTGGTGATGCATTATTCCCCAAACTGCAATTCTTATCCCTTATTATCTTATCAATGCTTAGCGTATCAATGCTTACCTTTTCAATGCTTACCTTTTCAATGCTTACCTTATAAATGCTTAAATTATCAATGCTTAGCTTGTCAATGCCTAGATTATCTATGTTTGGCGTATCAATGCTTAGCTTATAAATGCTTAAATTATCAATGCTTAGCTTGTCAATGCTTACTTTGTCTAGATGATTAGAGACTTGGAGCTGATCTCTCCACTGATCACTCACAGGTTATTTCGAGAAAAGACTGGCTTGTATCATTCAGTACCTCCAAATAAAAGCCACCGAGCAGGCCTTAAATTTGCCGCAGTCCTGATAAGCGGTCATACCCTCAAAGAAGAAGGGACGGTTGCTTTTTACCTCTCCATTTATACAGCCATACTCCTTAACAAGAGTTAGATCAAACCAAGAATGGTGTATTACTGACATATCTGGGCTAGTGCTGCCCAGTCTTAACCGTCCAGCCTTGACGGAGTTTAAATGCATTTACGCTACCTTGTGGGTGATGAATTATTCCCCCACACTGTAACCTTTATTCCACAGACAAAACATTGCTATACCCTCACTCCTCTATTGCAATTTTCATGAAAGATTTTATTGTGGGACCGGAAACTACCTACACAATAGACTCTTCCAGGCCTATATTAAGTAGGCGACATAGCACTCTACAGAGAGTGACAGACAGTGACAGTGACAGTCTAGTACGACTACCAGTGTCGGACACTAACTTATAGTAAGCTCTGCTTACACTATCTCTGTAACCTGTTAATATATCTTTCTTACTTCTAATCCGTGTTCCGTGTTTTACTTCTGTGGGGCCAACTTTGGCACCCACATCAGATTTTTAATTGAGTTAGATTCTTTATCCCCACTAGCTAAGAACATCACATTTGCGACCCAGGGTGGCAAATGCCCCTCCCCCACTGCCTTTGTGAAAGCTTCTTCCACAGGACTGTTACTTTGTGGAACAAACTCCCCAGAAGATGCTTCTCTGAGCACTACTGTCTTGGTCCCTTCAAGTTCAGGACCAACCGATATTTATCCTAGATTTTCTCAGAATATGCATTTCTTGCTTTCGTTTCCCCACCCACTTGTATTGGATGAACTAAAGTAATTAAAAATGGCTTAGATTAGTGTGACAGAATACCAAAAAGATGAAGGGAATTTGATGGATATGAAAACCACCTCGTGCCAATCTACCAAAGTGGGAAAAGTCAGAAAGCTTGTCTCGAAAGATCATTCGAAATCCCAGTTCTTCAGTTAGGTTTGAAAACCGACTACTGGCTTTCATTATATGTAATTCTCTCAGACATGGTGTCTTTTTATTAATTCGAAAAGTTTCTTTCAGTGGAGCTTGAAAGTAAAAAACAAACTCAACTCTGAATAAAAGACGTATTAAAACAAAACAAAACAAAATGAGTCCACACAAAGCAGTAGAGAGCAGAGTTGCGAATTTTGCGAAAACAAGTCAAAATCAAGGACTCTTAGATAGAATTACTTCTGACTGTTCTTCATTGGAGAATAAGGATTTATCTCAGCTCTCTGGGCATGACTTGTGACTTTATCAAAGTTCAGTCACATATTGAATAAACCACCCGTTAGTGGTCCCCATAGAGAAAATATTATGGATGCCGGGCATTACTTAATATCTGCCTATATTTAAAGAAACAGTTTTTAGTTAAAACATTTTCATGTCAAAATTATAATAGTTTCGTTAAAGTGAAAACTATAGACGACATAAAAAAGCAAAGCCCCCCCCCCCCGCAGAGTACATAAAAATATTCATCGGAATCTACGATGACGGCTCCGAAAGTAATGCTTCTTACTCCGCACACCAATTCAAAGCTTGACATCTAAGACCTTTCTTGCTACGTCGACAGAGTTGAATTATTCCTATTCCTGCCGTATTCCATTGGCAAAAAGAAAGAAAGTCAGCCAGCTTCTGTCGAATAACTGATACTCCCGCGAGGTTGCTTCCCCAAACATTATAACCTTAACATATCTATCCTATATATTCTCGTAATCATCACTTCTTACTTTCACTTCTTAGTTTCATTTTGCATACCTCATTCAACAAAACTATACCTTGAGTGTCACTTGAGCTATGTCTTAGATGAAAATAGTATAAAGATTTATAATGTTTGATTAGTCCTGGGTATGACGATAAACTACATACGGTAGTGTCTTTCCTGTCCGAATTTCCCTTAAAAATGAATTGCCCATACATTCCGTCCATGGTATTCTCATCATCCTTCTGTAGGACCATTTCTCTGCTGTCGCAAGTCTCATCTTTATTTGCGAAGAAATTGTCCAGCATTCATTGTCATATGTTAGGATAAGTATTACATAGCAATCTAGCATTCTTTTCTATCCTCATTGCTAATGACCATTCATTCTTTTTTGCTTTTTTTTTATAGTTGGTTAGACAGAAGTAATATAAAAAAAACTGTAGTGTGTGGTGCAACAATGAAATCGGTCATGGCTGATCATGTATGAAGGGAAATCGTAATCATCAAACCCTGTGGAATAAAGTGAAAAATCTGGATAGTTAGACGTCTGAAAGGATCAGCGTATATGCTAGACTATGAAAACCTATTTAGTAGGCCCAGCGTAGAAATAAATACAATGTGGGAGCCGATAAGAAAGAAAGACATACAAATGACAGCAAGGCATCAACAGCAACGGCAGCAGTCCAAACCTAGAGGATAAAATTATTTTAGGAATTTGGTTGCTTAGTAATTGGGAATCTGAGAAGAGTTTGATTTATTTGGGAAAGATATTCGAATAAACTGGAACTGGGAGCAAAACCACCTGCGTAAGGATATAAAATGAATTCATTAAATACACCAAAACAGAAAAGGGCGTGAGACAAAGATATGTCTTCTCAGCGGGTTTATTCAACCTTTACAACAAATCAATCCTGAGAGAATTAGTTCCTTTTTTCGTTTGATGAGAACCATTTGGACGCGCTGATTAAAGAAGAACTACGCCAGGCCAGTAGGGGATTGGGTTAGAAGATGGCAAACTCTCTTGTTACTGTCGCTCGTCATCTTCACTCAGTGAGTAAAGTGAAGAAATACGATGCATGGGTGCCACACGCATTGACCGAGAGGAACAGACCCCAACGCTTCTCCATTGCCGCCAACTGATTCACGTGAAATTTGTTCTCATGAAACTGAACAGTTCGGCCAGAACGCTGAGAGTCTGTGACTTCGAACTTCCCCTCCTTGAAACGGGAAAAAACATTTCTGTGCCCTTCTGTCTGTAATGGAGTCATCTCCGTACACAGCACAAGTGACCTTGATCAAAAGCAGAGATATCGAACATGTTCATTCCATCACAAAGTGGTGCTAATCTGAAACAAAATTTCAATAACGTTAGACAACAGTTTAATAGGGATGACCAGAGTTGCTAAGAAGCAAAAAATGCTAAGAAATATGAGACCTTTCCATCAATCTCGTACTGAGCTTAAATTCATAAATTTTATTTACCATAGCGGAGAGCTCATGAGAACACTTTCCATGAAAAAAAAGGTAAGGGGATGCTACGTTACGGCGGTGGGAAAGTCGAGATGCCAGGTCAGGACCAATAACATTGCAGATTCTTATTTGGATTTCATCAAGAATCTGTAAATATATAGTAGGGGCACTGTTGTTTCCTTAAAGAGAATACAAACAGACAAAGGTGGTGCTCGAGGGAAGGAACAGCAACACACGCGTAAATGAAAGAACAGAGGTTTATTGTAAAAGAGAATACACTACTGAAAGACAGGGAATCGGGTGGCAAGCTAGTAATTCCCGAAGCAAGGATATTTACCTTACCTCCCCGCGAGGCAGGTTGTAGCACAAGGCCGTTTTTGATGCGGTGCAAAACCGAGCCCGTAGGCTCGGGCAAAAATTACCCGTAGACTCCGTAAAAAACGGGTTCGGGTAGCTGTCTGTTACCCCAGTCGAAACTCTGCCCTTAGGCATAGCCTCGTCTGCGTTCCTCTCCGCCTGAAGGCAGAGAATTCGACCAGCTTAGCTGGAGACGAATCTTCAACTGATTGCCGAAGCAAAGTTATTTACCTGACCTCCCCGAGAGGCAGGATGTGGCACAAGGCCGTTTTTAATGCGTGGTTAAAACCGAGCCAGTGTACGCTCCGACCTTCTTCAGGTGGTTGGAATGTCGAACTGAACCCTCTATTTCGCTCACTGGGGTATACTGTTCTAGTTCCACGTGCCATGCACACATGGCACAGTGGATAAAGGCGTTTTTTAGATCCAGTAACAGGATCCAAAGAGTGTGAGTTCAATACCTGGTTACGGCAGTGGAGAACTTGGAGAGAGGAATTAACAGGAGATAACTGATAATTGACATCCTTTAAAAACATGGCTCGTGGAACTAGAACAGTCTACCCGAGTGAGCGAAATAAAGGATTCAGTTCGAGCGTACAACGTCCGAAACGTTGTAATAAATATGGCGGATGAGGACAATAGTCCGAATAATGTAAACAGAATCCGGTTGAGAAGTTTAAATGTGTGGCTCATCGAGTTATATATATATATATATGAAAAGAATTAAATCCTAATTTTCCTCTTTCGAAATTATTTTCTCTCTCCCACTTTATTCATTTGACCAAAATTTTGTTTACTTAACGGTATGTTTTATCATCTGCATATTTTAACGAACCAGCTAAATATTAGAAATAATTAAAAACATATTTCCCAAATCTTGTGTTATCTCATTCGTAAGAAGGTTATGTAACTTTTGATTTTGGAAATTAGTTTTTATCTTCACTTAACGTGGCACAAAGTCAATTGTTATTGTTGGCGCTTTACAAAGCAGAATTATGCGTTTCAGTAAAACCAATTATCAGAAAAATGTCAGTGAAATTTCATCTTAATCTTGGTTCTCTAAATTACACTCTTTATTCATTTTTTTTTTTTACATTTCTAGGCAAGAAATAAACTTCGACTGAAATTGCTTCGAGTACAAGAGAATTCTTATTATTTTTTCTCGTTTATTAACGAAAGTCATGAAAAAAAGAACAACTTGCAACAGAAATAGCTCCCCTATTTTACCCCCGAGAAATACCTTCCAGGTAATGGAAAGACATTAATGGCAATGTTGTCTTCATCAAGCTATTATCTTACCATTGTGTGGGAGGTATGTGTGGGAGGTATTTCTACGGCATCTTATACAAGGAGATTATCCTAATTTTAAATTTGCGCTTGTTTCTCAAGAGATTAGGAGATTCCCTTTCCGACCACGAGGCCCGGGTTCGAATCTCACCAGGGCCGATTTATTAGAAAGGAGACTTCTTAATGTTATCGCTTCTGGCGGAAACGATTCCAGGGTGTGACGCTTTTGGAAAAATGGTCGTAAACCATGCCATCAGTTGACCAAAGCTGTTAGTGGAAATGGGTAGATAGAACTTTTCGGAAGCCGTTGAGGCTTGTGCTAGCCTGAGCCATGTCATTCGTTGTTGTACAAACACAAACGTGACTGAGAAGGCGTCTGCGACAGGGAATGTCTAGCCGCCCTAACAAACGATTGTGCTCTGAAAAACAAGTAGCCCACCATTACACGCACACACACACACATATATATATATATATATATATATAAATACCGGCTGTAACAGCAAAATTTTTCAAATCGTGTAACAGCATAATTGTACATCCCACAAAATATTTAATATCTAAAAACTAATTGACTTTCTTTTAGCCGGGTTTTAAGAAAAGACATTTAGCCATCTTCATACCATTTGTCGGAAGAATCCCTTTGAGTTATTCCTCTCGAAAGAGAAAATGTTAAAATCATTTTGAGTCAGCCCCACTATGTCTTCCCAACTGATCAATGGTGAGAGGAAAAAGATCATTCAAGCCTTCACTAATGATACCAACATTCATACTCTGGCTTCCATCTTCATTCAAGAACCATCAAGAGAACGGTGAATAAGTTTAAAAAAGAGGGACCAGAAGAGAGGAAAACTGGATGAGGAGGTCACAACGGGAAAAGGGATCATTTCAACTTCGAGCTAAATACATTATTATTGTTCAAAGTAGAGCCCAATAGTGTTATAAAAACCTCGGAGAATTCTAGTAACATACCTTTAATCATTTCAAAGATACAACGGTCAAAGCTTAATGTAACAATTGAAAAATTTTGCTGTTACACGCGGTGTTTCATTAAATAATATAGACAAATTATGTCTACTTTTCTTCTCGGCGTTAAGTAGAAATTCATCAAGGTAGTCGCCGTATTTTTTGTTAACCTAAGTACTTTAAATCCCCAGTGGTGACTTGTGAAGACAAACTTAATGTAACTCTAATTGTTATGATTTTAATTTTTGTAAACACGCAAGAACATGCTCTGTTGTAATTATTTTAAAATTAACCGTTGTGGTTACGATGTTTTGTAAACAAGCGATCACAATACCAGGAGGCGAGCCAGTGATGGTAAAATGCTAGATGAATTTTAAAACATTGCTACTAAACTCTTAATTAAAAAAAAACAGTGATGGTTGGTTGCTTTTGACAAAGAGTGCCTTGTGAATTTGATGTTTATTATTTTAATGGTGTAGTATATTGGTGTTGACAAGAAGAATAATCTGTATTGTGAAGGTAGACAGGAATATACCCTCAAATATTACCCGATAGATTGTATCCGACAAATGAAGTGTAAGACGCCTTGATAATGTTGTCGTCGTCGAGCCGATAGATGCACTTACGTTTTTTTCAAATCTACCAAAGGACATTTAAATTGCTGTACAATGTTGGTCAGTGTACAATATTCTTTTTTTTGTTTTCACAACGACTACAGTTACATTAAGTTTGTCTTCGCAATTCGCCCCGAGTACTTGGGTTAACAAAAATACTCTGCCTCCTTCGATGAATTTCAACTTAACATCAAGAATATAATTAGCGAACTAGAATGGTTTATTATAAAAATTAATATACATAATATGTCTATATTATTTAATGAAACATGCTTGAATGAAGATACGATATATATATATATATATATATATATATATATATATATATATATATATATATATATATATATACATACATACACACACACAGAAAGAGAGAGAGAGAGCTTATAGTGGTTCCAACAAGAGAAAAGTGTGTATATTAAAAAGAAGAGAGAAACTGCAAACGTAATGTGTAATGTGGATTTTTAAAAAAGAAAAATACATGATGCTTAATTTTCCATAATGGAATAAAATATTAAATAAAAAAAATCCACATTACAGCCAAAAACGTTTGCGGTTTCTTTCTAAGCCTGCGTATTTGTAACGAATTATGCATTTGTAAATTTTTAGGGGTTAATATTTTATTTACTATTTTTAAAAACAAAGAAATGTCCTTGCTTTTCCAAAAATCTTTTTATAATAAATTTGAGGTTCTTGCTTCAATTTTTGCAATGCTGCTGAAAACTAGGCTGTTTTAAAATCAGCGTAAACATCTATTACCTCGAAATGCTTCCGGTTCATACAGGTTATAAAACGGAAGTTTAAGTTTATTTTGGAGCAAACAAATAGAAAAATATTTGCTTAGTTTTTTCGTAAAATTTTTGCTACAATCATTTTGAAGGCTCTCCGCAAATCTGGGTAAATCCTAAACTTCAAGAAAGACAGTACATATCTCCCTATATAAGTTACACTTTTCCTCCCAAAACACAGCTTGCATCTTCATCGGCCCATGATGCTTAGATATTTATGACGAGCTTAAAAGTCGCCCTATCGGGCAGCATATAAACTAGCTCATGCGGAGAGGTCTTGATTGGACCGTAGGCTTCTTCAGGAGCTTGTTTAAGTCTTTGCATATTCCCAGCATTGGAAGCTCTCTTGGCTGCTATTTAATCTAGCTTCTCATTTGCACGAAACCTTCCTTTCCTCACTGCAGCCTTGGTTCTTTTGATTGCAATCTGGTCCTCTGCTGGCGGAGATTTCTTTTTGCGAAGCATACTGCTGCCGTATGCGATAGGCAACACTAAACTACAGAAGAACTCAAAGTATTTAAGTATTGCCTTAATATTTAAGCGTACCTTTTAAAGGTTCAACGATAATTCTTCTGCCGCCACTTAATTTAAAGACAATTTAATGTACGTAGGAAACAATTATTTTTATTTCATTATTGACTTTCATGGATCTCGCAATTAATTTCCATTATTCCTAAATTAAAGTTAAAAAAAAATTGTTATCGTACAAAAAATTCGACGCAAAAAATCACGTAAAAGAATCGCAATAATGAAAACTTGGAAATCCACAATTTCAGGATGCGGGTCAGGATCTGGCTCAAAATGTTTTTAATTTACTCACGTTGTTGGCCTGATTCCAATATGGTGTGATATTTTGGGCTATGGTTTCTAGCGGTAAAGTTTAAAAAAAGTGTGACAAGTTGGCACGCTGATATTCTCATTTATTTATATGGATTTGAATTATTTATATAGATTTGAAATCACTCCTCCGATCAACTTTTTTTCAGTTTTTTTTTTCTTTAAGAAAGTCTTACGTTCACATCACGTTGAAACACCGGTTAATATGCGATCACCGAAGTTGAGCCTGGCCAGTACCCAAATGAGTGACCGTTTGGCAATACTAGGTTCTGTAAGCTTGGGTTTGCTTGGAGTGTAATGGATAATGGCCGGAAATTGTTAATTGGAGAGCCGAGTTCTAGTTCACGTTAGGTTCGCACAAATACCCTTGGAAAAGGTATGAGTCCACCTTTTCTCTCCCCACTGTGGTTTAATTAGTACGACTAAGTTTAGTAAAGCCAATATTATCTCTAAAAAATTCTTACAATCTAAAATCATTTTCTGGCTTTAAGTAACCTGCAAATGATTGATAAGCTGTAGGAAACGAATCAATTTCTTAAAAAAAAAAATCATTTTACATTTGAAATAGATCGATTATGTAATTAAGCGTTATATTCTTTCTTTTTTATTTTTATGTGCCGTGTCCCTTCAGGACGTAGGCGATCATGGCTCTCCATTTCCCTCTATCGCTTGTAGCTCTCAATAATTTTGTCTATTTGCTGGTTCCTCTACGCTGTTCTGTCATCCCCTTGCTTAAGCCCGCTAGGTATATCACGCATTGTTTTCCTTTGTCTCTTTTTCCCTCTATTCGACCTGTGAGTATCAGATTCTCCAAACCCTCCTTTGTCATTACATGTCCCAGAAATTCCAGCTGCACCTTGCTGATGTTACAAAACCCAAAAGAACAATAAAATATATAACGTTAGAACGAACCATATTCTTCTTTCACTAACTCGCCATATCCTAGTGTATTTGTATTGCTCTTTCTTATATCATTCTCGGCATAAAAATTGCATTTCTTGTTCTTGATTTTAGTTTCGTTGACGAAAAAAAAACAATATTTTTAAGCTAAATTTCCTCGGCTAGAAATGTCACTGATGATGTGTACTAAAGCATCCAATAGATGTATTTTACGAAATATATATGTATATTTCTATATATCTTAAACGGGTCCTCTTCCAGTTCTTTTCATATAAACGCTGGTGTTTCCCATGGTCCTATCCTTGACTCCTACACTGTTTCTGATCTTCTTCAACGATCTTCCCGATATCATCAGTCTCCAAGTAGGCGTCCACGCGGACGACATTACTATTTATTCTTGCCTCAATAGCTGTCAAAACTAACCTGGCCGTTGGTCTCGAAAAGGACTTCCAATCTGTAGTTGATTGGGGCCGGAAATGGCTTGTAAACTTTAATGCTTCCAAAACGAAACTGCTCTCATTCACCCTCCATAGAGAAGCCTCTCTGCCTCCCATCAGAATAGGAGATGCCCAACTCCACGAGAGCGCTTCGTTAGTCCTGCTTGGTCTCACGCTTTCCACTGACATGGAACAACTACATTGAATCTATAGTTTCATCTACCGCAAGGAAAGTCTTTCTCGTATCAGAAGGCTTTTCCTGCCTCATTCCATCCTTCAAATCTGCAAATCAACCATTCATCCTTTCATTGAATACTGCTGCTATATATGGTCTGGCGTCTCCGCTGTTCATCTTGAGGTCCTCGAAAAAATCCAGAGACGGATATGTCATGTGATAGGTCTTGATCTGGTATCTCGTCTACAGTCACTATCATACAGACGAACAGTGGATCCTCTCTGTCTTTCCTACAAGTATTTTCAAAGCAACTGCTCTGACGAACGACTTCCAGTGGTTCCCAAACTGCATGAATTTAATTGTTGATAACTTGATCAAATCCATGAAAAATCGAATGCAAGAACTAAAACTAGCAAATGGAGGACTTACTCCATTCTATTTCTAAATACTGTTTGT
The DNA here is from genome assembly GCA_963932145.1 of Acanthosepion lycidas. NCBI lineage: Eukaryota > Metazoa > Mollusca > Cephalopoda > Sepiida > Sepiidae > Acanthosepion > Acanthosepion lycidas. The sequence continues at coordinate 2,851,931 of OZ010578.1, forward strand.
TTACGTTGAATAGGGATTACGTAATTAAATTTTGAAATTGAATGTAGTTTATTTCTCCTGGCTAAAAACTTAGGCCATTGTATATATATATATGTGTGTGTAATCATTATAATATATATATATATATATATATATATATATATATATATATATATATATATATATGTTTATGTAATTATTTATTTAAAAATATGGTTCCTCCGCTAAGTAAGAGTTCTCATGTTTCAAAAACAAGAGGTGAAATAAATAATTGATAGGATTTGATTATTTAAATAAATAATTATATTTAGGCTCTACTTTTGTATTCAACACTGTTTTTTTTAAACTTCGGATTACTTACCTAACGAGTTCTTTCCTATTTTCTATATATTTTCACACACATCCATACACACATCCACACGCACACATACACACGCACACATCCACGCAAACATAATCATTGTAATATATATATAATCATTATAATATATATATAATCCTTATAATACATATCTAATCATTATTATATAAATGATCATTAAAAATATATATAAACACACACACGCACACAGACACACACACACACACACACACACACACACACACACACACACACATATATATATATATATATATATATATATATATATATATATATATATATATTATAATGATTCCAACTCGTTTGACACAGGTGAACCTACAGTACTTCAAATGAAACATATAAATTGAATGCTAAATAAAATAAAATCTTGTTCTTCTTGGTAGACAACCTGTCGCATATAACGACCTCTTCCTATCAATTTAGACTGAATGCGGCTTTCTTATAAAATGATTTTTTTTTCTTTTTTAATTATTTTATTTCTTTATTTATTTGTCATTGGCGTCATAAACAAACATATGTCATCTGTTTCAACCTGCGACCGTTTCAGGTCTCGTGCCCCTGGTGTTTTGTCATCTCTTTCAACCAGTGCCCGTTTAAGTCTCGTGTCTTATGCTGTAGCTTTAAGATAAAGACAACAAAATTGTCCACGATCTGCACGGTCTGGCATCTTAATTACTTTAAAAATGTTGCAAAAATACTAGACCTTGTAAATTCGTGTCCACCCCCGTCTGCCTGATCACAAGGTGAAAAGCGATAGTTTTTTTTTTTCTTTCTTTCTTTTTCTCTCCTTCGGTGTTTGAACGACCTCACGAAATTTTATTTCCTTAATATTTAGCAAGTGGCAAGTCAAATATTCATAGGTCACGTCACTTTCTCAGGACCTGTCAAATAACTGCAAGAAAATTCTGGTCTTCATCATAATATTTGTTTCAATTACAAACAGTTTTATTTGCTTTATATTTTTTTTAAATATTGGCCTTATAGCTCTATTTTTCAAACTAAAATTCTTTATTTTTTCTTTTTTATTTATCCTATAAAAATTATAAATATTAAGTCATTCAGAAAATGACTATTATTATTATATATCTAATTTACTAATTTAATGCAATTTACACTGTCTAAATTAAAAATATGTGGCGTCTATTTCAAATACGGGTATCCACTAAAAATATAACGTCTGAAATAATAAAAATGCCAGATTAAAAATAAATCCATTATATATATATATATATATATATATATCATTAAAAACGAAAAACAATGTACTACGCTTAAGCTTTTTATTTAATTTTTCTTGTGTTCTAACAAGAGCTTTCTTTTCTGGACAAAGAGTGTGTAAAAACTGTCCAAATGTTTTATAGTTCTGAGCGCTTTCGGCTATACATTTAGCCATTATCAAGGATGATTCAATTTTTCAGTTTAAATGTGTGTGTGCCTTATGTGTATGTTTTAGTGTATTGTAGAGTTGTTTTTAATTTCAGAATACGGTTAGCACATTAAGGGTTGTTTTTTTCTTTTTATTATTAAAGCTTCCATTATTTTTAGTCTTTTTTTGCAGGTGGATGCAGTTAATATATTTGTGTATTCTACTAGTATGTTTCTAATGGAGTCGGATAAATTTGTGTTTGTTTAAATGGGTTCTAATAGATCTGTGATCAGATAAGTGTAATGTAAGGTGTAATAATTACATCGGTTACACAACTACATACTTATTCAATTACTTTACGGACAATTTTAAACTAACACAGAGTCCTGATCTCAATCCCTGTGAAGATCTATGTGGTCAGTTGAAATCTGACATTTTGGAAATGAATACTTTAATTGAGCTTGAACAAATAGCAAAGGAAGAGTGAAAAAATTGTGTTTAATAATTTCGCGCCAATATTGACTTTAAACTTTTGAAGATCAAAGTTGACTGAAAAGCAAGAAACCGGAAGGCAGTTCCCCATGCGAGAAATTACCAATTGAGAAGTAAAAGAAGCTTATCGATGTCTGCCAGAAAGAGTTGAGACATCTTGAACATGTAAAAAGAAAAGCTGAGTTAAACTTTTCTTTTTTTTTTTTTTTTTTTTTTGTGTATTCAAGATTGGTCATGATGTTTCTCAAACTAATGCCAACATTCGCAGAACATAGCGTGAAATATCCACTTGAAATCGGATAGAACGTTTCTGGTTTTTGTAATTCCGCAATGTGGATACGAGTCTTGAAGCTTAAACTAGTAGAGAATGTTCATTTGCAATTGACGATCAGCATCTGAAAAAAAACTAGTCGACTAAAACCCAAAGTGCCAGAGAAATGTCTCGGATAATGAATGTCAGCATTTCAACAATATCGGACCATATCAAGAGAATTGGCAAGGTCATACAACTCGATAAATGAGTTTCCACATAAGTCAAAGAGTTCGATCTTTTGATGTGTGTTCGATGCTGTATCTACGAAATTCGAATGGTCCATTTCTTGATCGAAAACTGACTTGTAATGAGAAATGGATCCTCTATGACAATCGCAAATGATTGGTTCAATGGCTTAATCATGGCAAAGGATCCAAAGACGTTCTTAAACCGAAATTGCATCAACAGAATATTACGGCCATTGACGTTATAGATACAACTTTCTGTGACAACACAGTCGAAGTTGACTACCAGCAACTGAGTGAAATAGACATTCAGTTAAGTAAAATGTGACCGACAGTGGTTAATCGAGCACGGGGTGGGGGATGAAGAAACTAATTTTGATCGGTAATGGTTTCTGAAATTCCGCGGTAGGGATACGAGTCCTGAAGATCAAGGTCGTAAAAGGACATTCATCTGATATTGACAATGAATAATATGAAAAGAGACCCAGTAAAAAACAAAAGCTACGTCAAAGTGTCAGAGTGTCAAAGGTGTCAGAGTGTCAAAGTGTCAGAGAAATATCTTCGATAATAGGTGTCAGCGTTTTAAGAATATCGGAATATGTCTCAAGAAAATTGCTAAGGTAAAGAAACTCGATAAATCGGTTCCACATGAAATCAGTGAAAGTCAAAGAGTTCGACGTTTTGAAGTGTGTTCTATACTGCATCTGTGAATGATTTGTGGCGAGAAATGGATCCTTTATGGGAATTGTAAACAATCGGCTCAATGGCTAGAAAACGAAATTGCACCAACAGAAGATAACGGTAACTGTCTGGTGGCCCGCCATCTGCGTTATCCATTAGTTTTCTGGAATCTTACCAGAGCATTATTACCGAAGATTATTGCCAGAACCTGGATGAAATGCATATTCATTCGATTTCTTTTTAAATTTGTAGGTCTGATGAATTGGATCGTGATTATGATTCCAATGTAATAAATTATAACCATAGAATATTAGTGTTTGAGCCTTTTATATTATATTATATATATATATACATAAATATATATATATATATATATATATATATATATATAGAGAGAGAGAGAGAGAGAGAGAGAGGTATAGGGAGAGAGAGAAATTAATGAAAATCGATAAATGGATTCCATATGAACTCAGTGAAAGTGAAAGTATTGCATCTCCGAAATTCGAATGATCTATTTCTTGATAGAATAGTAACTTGTGATGAGAAATGTATGATTTTTTGAAAATCGGAAATGGCTTGATAGGGATGAACGATCCAATAATTTTTTTAAAGCCGAAATTGCACCAACTGAAGATTTTGGTGACTCTCTGGTGGTCCGCCATTGACGTTAGCCATTACAGCTTTCTGGAATCTAACCAAACCATCATTTTACTGTTATTAAATGGATTAAATGCACACTCGCTTAAATAAAGCTCACGTACTTGAGATACGTGACTTTACCATATCCATCATATTCCCCTGGTCTCTAGTCTACTGACAACCACCATAAGATTTTTTTTAAGTCAAAAGAGATTTCACCGCAAAAAAGATGTAGAAATTGCATTCAAAGATTTCTTGACCGATATTAAATTTTTATCGTAATGACATAAATAACCTCGTAACTCGATGGCTGAAATGTATAAATGTTTAGGGTTCATATTTTGACCGATTTGAACAATGTTTGAAGACATTCATTTCGGAATAAATATTGATTCTAAAACTGGGCGTTATTTTCAACAACAAAAAAACATATTGAAAAAAATAAACGAACGATAATCTAAATGAACATTTATAATTTAAAAGACTTAAAATGAAATGAACTTATGTCTTGATTTGGGTTCCCTTCTGATATTGTTTCCAGATTCCTCCCAATACTGACGAACGGTAGGGTCGTCTCCCCATGTCGATAGCATCCTATTTTGACTGGCTGTGAAAATTAAGAACAAAATGATAATAATTTAAATAAGCTATTCCAGTGCTAATTCTGTGAAATACGCCACAGTACTGATAAGAGACTTAAATGATATCATGCATTATTTACATTAATATGGACTGTTATCCTCAGCTTCATTGACATTTTCACAACGTTTCGGCCGTTCTACGCTCCGTCCTTCTTCAGGTTTATTCCGTCCATCGGGGCAGATTGTTCCAGTTCCACGTGCCATGCTCCTTCCGGATGTCTCAGTTATTTTCATTTAACTCAACTCTCCAAGTTTTTAGTTCACCACAACTGTGGCCTGGTCTTGAACTCACAACTCTTTTGGTCTAGTCACTAGATATAACCAACGTCTTTATCCACTAGGCCATGTGTCATCTGAAGAAGGCCGTAAATTGTGAAATCGAAACACCTCCTTATCGAAACTCAGCTCTGAATTGTAACATAAAACCCAATGAAACCAAGACATTATTTAATTAGAAAAGCTTCCTAATGAATAAGGAAAATATTGTCCGAAGCTAAAATATTTTTTCCGATGAAAAATGAATTTTTACAAGAATTGTTTTCCTTTTTTTATTTTAAATACAAAATTTGATAAATTTGTTAAATATTTTAAAATTAAGTTTCAATCCGTAGATTTTAGGGAATACTCTTATTTAGAGAATAATCTTTACAGATTATAAATTTGAAATCTTATTAAAATCTGCGAAATACCCGTATTTAAAAAAAAAAGAATTTAACATTGTTTTTGAGTGTGCATAAAAACTTTTTTTTTTCAATTATATGGATGATTGGACATACCATTAAAATGTTTTAACAGTTGTTTCTCCCGGTGATAATAAATTTGCGTTTTCGTTCTGCGATCCCGTATTGAAGAATTCTCTGACTGACTTTGACCATTATCGTCGCATTTTCTAACGTTTTTTATTTTTATTTTTATTTTTTATTTTTCACGTCCTATTTCAATAAATATTTATTTGTGTTAAAATCGATTTGCGTTCAAATTGATTTTTCTTTTTTCGTGGCGTAGAAATAAAAATGAGGTATCGTTGAGCTCCTCATGATGTAAGTAACCTCCATACCGAGTTTGAATGAAATCGGAGGAAAAAAATTGAATTTATCGATTTTTGATTGTCTTTATCGATTATTGATTTTTTAAGAATTATCGATTTTTGCGCTATTAACCTATCTTCTATATTGTACAATATATATGCCAAGTTTGGTCAAAATCAGTTAGATGGATCTCGAGTGAAAAGGTATCACACAGACAGACACACAGACAACCTCTTTATATATATATATTAGGTTGGTGCAAAAATAATGACGTAATAATGTCGTTTTTTGACGTTAAAAATACGTAAAAAAACGACATTATTACGTCATTATTTTTGCACCAACCTAATATATATATATATATAGATAGATGAGAACTGATTAGAAACTTATTATTTATTAATGTGCGTGTTATTTCTTGAAATGTGGAATGAAGAAAAGCCTTCCTTTGCATTGCTTTCGGGGATGATTATTTTTACTAATGTTTACTCTTACAAAGCCCAAGAGCCACTCAATGTTGAGAGTTACTATGTGATATTGCATCAACATAAGAACGGGCAATAAGTGAAGTTCTTGGGATTATGGATAACACCTAACTCTAGCCGACAAGAGGCCAAGATTTAAGCCTTTGAGCCGTGAACACCGCTTTACCGGTGGTATAGAAAAATGACGTAATGCCCAGCCACCGGATGAACACTAGGTAAACTATTTTTATATCTACCGCGAAACATTACATACCAATTATTTGCAAATTTTGACTCAGGATCTCAGGCAGAAGGGTTAAAATTGTTTAGGGACGAAGGTCTCAAAGGGTTAATTAGTGAATAATATTTCTGTGTTCAGACGGAGACTTTAGATGTGTAGTGTGGAAATAGAAGTTAGAAGGAAGCAGAACCCAATTCGAAAATAGGCAACAAGGGATAAACCTCTACTCCTGCTCAAAAGACCGGGAAAATTTGTGAACCGGATAATAAGCGAACCCTAGGATGATTCCTGTTTTTCCTATACTTATCACAATTCTGAACACAAACGATGGACCTTCTTATTGGACAGCTTTTTCTTCTCAGAAGGTTCACTGAAAAAAACGTTCAGGAATATAATGAGAAGATCGACGTGACGGTCATCCATGCTTCACAGCTGAAACTTCGTGGCAATGCTATTTAATATAAACTCAGATTCTTTCGCTTTGTAATGCAATGATGTCCCTTGTCCTTTAAGGACGTGAGAGATCATGGATCTCCACAACGTCCTGTCGTTTGTAACCTTTTGCCAACTGGGGCAAGAAATGGCCTGTCCCAAAACGCTGCTGCTCTCTTTTAAGAGAGAACTTTTTTAATAACCTCCAGGAGAATTACACCTTACTCTTTCCCGGGCTAACAGTTATTTTTACAATGATGTTCAACCTGTACAAGGCCCAAGAGCCACTCGAGATAGAGGTTTACGGTGTAAGAGGTACTATTCCCACGCAAGGAGATAAGGCCATCAAGTCGCCCTAGAAGTGAAAGAGAAGGGAAAGGTTTTAAAAGGAATTGTAAGCCTGATCCTAAAGCCGGCATGGATTGGCATCAACTGTTACGGATCTGTCTATATTTCTGAGATGAGGTATCATGTACATTATTTACATTATTCGGACCTCAAAAGCACAACATCAGATATGACCGCAATATTCAGAAAAGTACGCAGCAGTTCATTATTTACATTATTCGGATTATATTCCTCATCTTTGTCGCCATATTTATTACAAAGTTTCGGCCGTTGTACGCTCCGGCCTTCTTCAGGTGGATGGAATGTTGAATTAAACCCTTTATTTCGCTCACTGGGGTAGACTGTTCTAGTTCCACATGCCATGTTTAATGGATGTCAGTTATCTCCTGTTAATTTCCCTCTGAAAGTTCTCCACTGCCTTAACCGAGTATTGAACTCACAATCTTTGGGTACTGTCACTGGATCTAACAAACTCCTTTATCCACTTTTAAAAATATATATTGGGGAAGGAGGCCTAGACCCTTAGCCCCACTTCTGCAAGTACGACCCTGGTATTGTCCTAGTGGGATTTTATCACGACTCCACGATTTTCAGTTATTTAAAAATATAGGGGAGGGAGGCTTAGCCCCCAAATCTCCACTCCAGAACGTCCCTAAGATCAATTTTCAATCAACTTTTATTTCATAGTTACCGAATTTTCCAATCTGGTCAAAATTACGAAAAATTTCCGTTGATAAGTTTTCAGTCACCATAATTTTTATACTCCTATTTGTTATTTTAGTGTACTAAGTTACCTGCTAATTTTATCAGGACCACCGTCATTTGTAGCAGAAGTTAGTGTCATGTGGATCTGAGCTAAGTTAGGGTAGGGTCAGAGTTAATCTGTGGTGCCTGCGTCATCTCTAGAGAAAATGTCGTGGGAACTGAGTAATTTTTGTTGCCAATCCAAAGTACGCGAGGGATTCCGACTCTAAGGCGGTCTTGTGCCATGAAGAGATCGGGGTGGGGTGAATAAATACCTAGCGAGTTGAATGAATACAAACAACGGCTGTGAAAACCTTTTCAGAAAAGACATTTCAGTAATGATTGAATGTAATAAATATTCAACTTGTGGGGAAAAAATAAACGAAATACATATGAACTTTAGTTTTTTGGGTTTTTTTTTTTTAATTTAATTCTGAAAACCTCGTAATGGAATTCCGCCCGGAAATTGCTGTAATCAAAAAAGAAAGATAGGGAGGGCAGAAAGAAGAAAAAGGAGAGAAAAAAAAAGAAAGATAGGGAAGGCAGAAAGAAGAAAAAGGAGAGAAAAAAAAAGAAAGATAGGGAAGGCAGAAAGAAGAAAAAGGAGAGAAAAAAAGAAAGATAGGGAGGGCAGAAAGAAGAAAAAGGAGAGAGAAAAAAAAAAGAAAAGAAACGTCGCCTGACCAAGCAATAAAATAAATTCCCGCGTGTTTAACTGGTCACGTGTCTCTAAAAAGGCCACGATGCCATCTGCTGTTGAAGTTTCAGGGTTTTTGTTTTAAATTGAGACTGCGGTTGCAACTGGCTTTTCTGGGAACATAATTATCACTATGATGGAAAAGGACTAGAAAGAAAGAAAGAAAGAAAGAAAGAAAGAAAGAAAGAAAGAAAGAAATCGAAAATTAGAAGAAAAAGTCTTAGAAATAAAAAAAGAAGAAAAAAAAGAGAGAATCCAAGACAGACAAAAGGAAAGAACTGAATGAAGACTTTGAGGAAAAAAGGGGGGAAAACAATGGAAGGAAGAAAAAAGAAAGAAGATTAGAAATTAGAAATATTGTTTGAAAATAGAATGAAAGTCGAAAGAAAGAAACAAAGATAAGAAAGAATTCAAGAAAGAAAGAAAGCAAAATAGGATAAATTCAACAAAATGGAAGAAAGAAAGAAAGAAAGAAAAAAGAAGCGAAGAATGATGAAAAAAGAAAAGAGGAAATTAAGAAAAATAAATAATGGCCAAAAGATGAAAAGAAATTAAGAAAAATCAGAAACCATATAAGATAATGTTGAAAGAAAGAAGGAAAGAAAGAAGGAAAGAAAGAAAGAAAGAAAGAAGGAAAGAAGGAAAGAAAGAAAGAAAGAAAGAAAGAAAGAAGGAAAGAAAGAAGGAAAGAAAGAAAGAAAGAAAGAAAGAAGGAAAGAAAGAAAGAAAGAAAGAAAGAAAGAAAGAAAGCAAAGCAAATGAATGAATAAAGGATGACGGAATGAAATAAAAAGAAGCAGGAAACATACGCTAAACAAAGAAAGAAAGAAATGACAAGAGAGAAAACGAAGAAAGAAATGGTGATGTTAAAGAAAGAGAGAGAAGCAAATTGGCAATAATAAAGAAAGAATAAAAGACAAAAAGAATGAAATTGAACGAAAGAAAAACAAATGACGAAATCAAATGAAATTAAAGATTGTAAAAAAAAAATGCAAAACAATCATTAAATTAAACACGTTTAAAAAAAGGAGAAAAAAAACTGTAGATAGAAAAAAGTTTAGTCAAAGTCCTGCAATGATTACGTAAACAAAGGATTACCTTACAGTGGGCTGACATATTAAATGGCGCCACACGTATTCTCAAGACAGTCGACATTTTAGGCGGATAACAGTTTCACTCGTTTCTAACAATCTCTCTCTCTTTCCCTCTCTCCTTCTGTCTCTCTCTCCCATTCATACACTCTGTAATTTTCTTTGTTTTACAAGTAGATCCCGGTTAATTGGGACACAAAAGAAATAAATTGTCTAGGTAGTTGGCTGGATTATTCCAAACAGTATACACTGACGTACCAAAAGTTTTGGGATAGCAGTATCTAAAGGCAGTGGTAGTTGGCGCCACTGCACCTTGACGTTATGGAAATGGTTAGTTTAAGTAGTCTTGTCAGCTCGGGAATATGATACGAATGTAAGATTTCATGAAGTCATTTTTGGCTATAGGTTTCTAAAATGTGTATACAACAGAAGCCCAAGTAAATAATAATAATAATAATAATAATAATAATAATAATAATAATAATAATAATAAATTTATTCTATAAAAAATAAAATGCACTTTGATTAAAATTCCGTAGCGCAATGCCTAAGTTTTAAAATGAATTTTTTAAAAAAGGAAAAAGAAGCTTTTATTTTAGTTTTAATTTCAAACTTATAGATTAATCCTTTGAGACCTGACCACCGCTTTACCGGTCATAGAGAAAAATGACGTAATGCTCAGCCACCGGTTGAACGGTGGTAAAGAAAAATGACGTAACGCCCAGCCACCGGTTGAACGGTGGTAGATAAAAATGACGTAATGCCCAGCTACCGGTTGAACGGTGATTAAAAACTTGTAACTATTTTTATATTTACCGTGAAACATTATATACCAATTATTTGCGAATTTTGACTGACGAGCTCAGGCAGAAGGTTTAAAATTGTTCAGGGACGCAGGGCACAAAGGGTTAAATAGAATATTTCCACTAAGATTTTTTCTGTATTTCAAAACTAATTTAAATTGAATCGAAGGATTTTTCATTTTGAAATTGCTAGTATAACTGATTTTCCCACCATTTTTTGCAATCAATCATCACGATGTAATTCTCTTCATTAAAAAACTTCCAAAACTAAAATATAATTTTCTGAAACTTTATTTGAGGAATAAATATAGATATTTGTCTTTCTTTATATTATAATTTATTCCTACTTGCTTACCGAAGTAACACACACACGCGCGTGCGCGCGCGCACACAAATATATATATGTGTGTGTGTGTGTTTTTGTGTGTGTGTTACTTCGGTAAGCAAGTAAGAATAAATTATAATATAATGAAAGACAAATATCTATATTTTTCGCTTCTAGGTGTCGTAACCAATCAGGAGGTTGGTAATCATGACTCTCCATAATTTGTAGCACTTAGTAAATTTTCTCTTTTTGCTCTCTCCTACATCTTGTTCTGTTAAGCATGTTAGGAAGGTTATACGCTGTTTTCCTCCGTCCCTCTTGCCTTCAATATGTCCTATGTCAACTTTTCTAAGCCCTCTTTACATAATTAATATAAAATTAGTATAATTTAAAAGAATTCAAACACATTCAACTTAGAAAAACAGGTTGTTCAATAAAATCATCCACAAACTCGACGACGGCATCAATATGGTCTCGGAAACAACTGTATACTTGGATTAGGTGGATTTTCTTTATGTTGGCCATCGCACTCATGATGGTGGACCTCAGTGAATCATTATTATTGTGAGGCACCTGGTTGTACTCTATTTCGATGACGCCCAAATCATAGTAGTCCAGGGGAGGTCAATCAGGAGAACTATGGGGGACATGTGTTGGAGAGTAACATGATGATTCGTGTAATAATAAACGACAGCAAGTTTGACAAAGAAAACTGAAGGGGATAGGAATATGGAAAGATGCCTTTCGGAAACTAAGCCAATTATTAAGGGATATAAATATTTTCCTAGAAAAAATAAAAAGTGTTGGGCTGCTATATTATAATCAATCACCTAAATGGCATTGAATTAAAAGAGGAAGGACAGAGATAGTTTCTACTAACAAATGCTGAAAATAACCTGATAGAATAAAGGAGGAAGTCTTAAGGAGAATCAAAACTGCAAGAAAACCTTTGCTAAGAATCAGAAAAAATTAGCCTCTTTCAATTATATATACATATATATATATATATATAATTATTTATTTAAAAAATTTATAACATAAATATGTTATAAAATCACTACAAAAATAGCCATTTTGTTTCAACACCCTCGGTGTCTTATCAAGTGATGATGTTGAATGTAAAATAAAAAAAAAAAACATTCAACATCATCACTTGATAAGACACCGATTAGTAGTGATTTTATAACATATTTATGTTA
>OZ010578.1:2866483-2928983 GCA_963932145.1 Acanthosepion lycidas
TATACATTTGAAGGATGGACTCGAGCGAGAAAACCTTTTTGCCGTTACACAATGAACCAACTTTCGTTGTCGTTGATGAAAAGCTATTGATTCCATGTATTTGTTGCACCTCAGGTCAGCGAACAGTGTGAGACCCAAGCAGAGCCGCAAAGAGGGTGTCCTCGTGGAGTTGAGCATCAGGCTTTCTAATGGGAGACAGGGATGCTTACTTATGGAGCAGTTTTGTTTTTGAGGCATTAAAGTTAACCAGCCAATCCCTGTCCGAGGGGAAACCGACACTAAAAACGCGATGCGTAAGGTTGAAAATTAATTTTTAAAATTGATAAATCTTTCTTGAAGATTTTATTCTATTTTTAATTTCAAGCTAATAGATTAAGTTTAATATTTCCAATAAGCAAAATACATTGCCGTATTTATAAAAACAAAACAAAAAAAAAAAACAATTTAAATTGACTGGAAAGAATTGCTAATTTTTTTTTTTTTTTTTTGCTATAATATCTGATTAGCGCCCTTTTTAGTCGTCTTTCATCACAATGAAATTCTCTTTATTAAAAATCTCCCAAAGATAAAACTTTATTTGAGGAATATTAACTGATTTAATGTATAATTAATCTGATTTTAAACAAATATTATTTACTTTTATATTAAAATATCGCGCAAATGCATTTTTAACCAGACAGTAGCTGTGTTTTTAACCAACAATAACTGTGTTTACGCGTTTGACGAGGTGATGTCGAGAATATAATTGAAGAAAATGAAGTGAGAGCCTTTTATATTTATTTTTTAAGTACTCGGTAATCAAGAGAAGCAAAATATAACTATGTCGGATCGGTCAAGACCCAGATTAACAACGACCGTGCACCCCATTGAGACTGATATTACTATACGAGAATTGCTGATGGGTGACATTGATATACCGTTGTCGAGGAGATTCAGTGTGTCTCCTACATTCGGATCCCCCCCGCTACGATTACAAAAGTCAAGGGGATGATGAATTTTAAAAATTTAGGAAAATATTCTCCGTAATCTAATATTTTAGTGAATTTTAGAAATGTTGTCTTTAAATTTACTATAATCATCGCGCTCTTCTTTTCTGATAATGTCGTGTATGGTTCCCCGCCCTTGCGAAAACACCCCCCACCAAAAAAAAAAATGGCACATTTATTCATTAATAAAAAAATGAAAAAATAGCTTTGTGTTTGATTATTTGTATTAAACTTTTCCATTTATGATTAGTTAATATAGTTTTCACTTAATAATAATCCTAAATTAATACAAAATTTTATAAGATTTAAAACTTAATAAATTTTTCCAATTAAATTTGAAAAAAAAATTGAAAACAATTCTTGGAAAAATTCATTATTCATCAAAAAATATTTTTTTCTTAAGACAACAGTGTCCTTAATATATCAGTCTTTCTTCTTTCTTAATAACATAAACATTTGGACGATAACATTTTGTTTTTATCGAATTTTAGGTTTTTTTTCATCATGTTATGACGTTTTTTGAAAAATTTTTGAGGTTTTATTAAATATATATTTGTGTGTGAGTGAAATTTGAACGGTTTTCAGTCGGATCCATTTATAAAAGTCAGTTTTCTGGAGTTTGGTTATCAAAATACTGCTTTTAAGAAGCGAAACGCACTGAAAACTTTCAGGACCACCGCGTGAAAATTGTGCAAATTCTTTTTTCTGCTTTCAGTTACTAGCGACAAACCATTTTCTACGCGTCCTAGATAAGACGATACACTACATCCAATAGCAAAGCCTTTGATCAGAAGCTTTTCAGGAGCGTGGAACTACCTCTTAATTGCTGGTGTTACCATGTCCACCCTGACTTGGTGTGCTAGCACCTGTTAGGGTCCAAGCTATGGGCAAATAGTTAACCCCAAACTGGGTACAAAACACTATGGAAGTGAAGAAATGGGTTTTGATACCAGCGATAAAATGTTTGAGGAAAATTATTACCAGCAATACATTTTTGAAGAAAAAAAATATTAACAGCAATATATTTTGGGGAAAAATATTACCAGCAATAAAAAAAAAAACACTTCTCGGCATTAAATAACCCATTAAGGTTGATATACCGTAAAACAAGACAAACAAACCATTTCCCACATTTCGTTGCTGTATTCAACTCACCCCTCCCGCAGAACTCGGACTAGCAATACACTTCATTTTAGATGCCGTGCAGTTGGGATTCCGTTTCGGAGTTATACACGTTTCACACCCGCTAAAAAAAAAAAAAAAAAAAAAACTGACATCGCGTGTCAGGTGACACTTTCTGGTCTGAACACCGCCCTCTTTTCTTTCTGGTCTCTGCTTTTGGACAGCGTGTTTAAAAAACGCCTTTCTTAACTCTTAAAATGCCAACGTTAAAACAATTGCTGTTTCCACCCTGTCGTCACCATCAGTTGCTGATTGTTTAAACAAAAAGAAAACATTATTATTATTATTATTATTATTATTATTATTATTATTATTATTCGTATTATGCTGGCGAGGAAGAGGAGGAGTTTAATTGACGTTGATGTTAGCAGTTTTTTTGTGGTAGCAGTACTAATAAAGTAAGCCGTACTAATAGATAGAACCTGTAACTCTTATCGAAGCGGCAGTCAAATTCTTGCATACCGAGTTCGAATTCCACATGGTATGTCATGAGGTTGAAATAGAAAGAAGAAGATGGTTAAGCTTTTGGCCATTGCACTTCTTTAGCATCCTAAAAAGCAACCAACTCGATGAACAGTTTTTGTCCTCAACGTCTTGTATCAGGATAATGGCCACACTAATAACCGAAAGCGCACGATCAAACAATTTTGTACATGCACTAACCATTGACCAATGTCGAATTTAACGTACCAATAAAGGCACCGTAATTGACAGCATTAAAATCACATGGACATATCAAACGTACGTCGGGTTTTAGGAGCGCTTATCAGTCGCACCCCAATTTCAGCAATTTATATTAAGCAAAAATGATTTAGGATATTTAAGCATGGAAATTTTAAAGCAAGCTTCGTATGACGGCCATGTTTCTCTGTTGCCTTCTTCAAGTTAGTGTTTTGCCATTATAGGTTATATCTGTTGTTTTCAGTAGTTAATGATTGGATTGTACTAAGACATATTTTGGGATGATGGATCCGTTGATACCGACGAAAGTCGCTGGTACTTTTTGATGATAGTTGTTTTGAGAATAATAATAATAATAATAATAATAATAATAATAATAATAATAATAATACGGAGATAGGAGCTGTTAATATTTTATAGGACTACACAATATACACAGACAGAACAATCAAAGCTAACCGCCCAGACATTGCGATTAGGGACTGCAAACAAAACAAGTGCCTCCTTATTGATATGACAGTCCCTGCGAACTGCATTGTATCTTTGAAGATCTTCAAAAAGCCATCAAGGGCCTTGAAATCGAAATCTCAATAATGTGGCACATGAGAACAACAACTATCCTTGTTGAAGTTGGAGCCCTCGGATTGGTTGGAAAAGATTCCAGTAGACTAATTGAAGGGATTCCTGGAAGTCCATGCCTCAAAGAGATACAGAAAATCGTTCTCACGAGCACAACCCACACCTTACAAAGGGCTTTATCTATGTAATATATATATATATATATATATATATATATATATATATATATATATATATATATATATATATATTGTATCAGTGGAAAATGTCATGATGCCATTTCTAAACTTAGGTCTCTGGGCGAGACCCGGAAAGAAATGTGTACACACCAGAAATCAAATGAAATAGAATAATAATAATAATAATAATAATAATAATAATAATAATAGCAACAACAATAACAACAACAACAACAATAATGATAAAAGCTGAAAATGAAGGTTTTTTTTCTTGCTGCACAAGATCAATGCTTGCTAACTAGAAATTACCAAGCACACATAATGAAACATTGTGTTGACCCCAAATGCAGATACTGTGATAAATATCTAGAAACATTTGTATCAGGTTGCACAGTGATCAAAGACAACAAAAACAGAATGTGCTTTCTTATTGATATGGCAGAGCATGCAGATTGTAATGCATCTTTGAAGATCTTTAAAAAAAAAACTATCAAACTACAAGGACCTTGAAATGGAAATCTCGAAAATGTGGCACATGAGGACATCAATAACCCCAGTTGTAGTTGGAGCCCTCGGATAGATTGGAAAAGGCTCTAATAGACTCATTGAAAGAATTCCTGGTAGGCCATGCCTTAAAGAAATACAAAAAAATTGTACTCCCAAGTACAGCTTACACAATACGAAGACTTTTTTTATATGTAAAATGTGTGTAATTTTAGTTTTTTCTGGTTTATGTTTTTCAAAAATAATCATTGCAAAATGACATGAAGCCATTTTTGACCTTAGGTCTCTGGTTGAGACGGGCAAACAGAACACAACATACAACAGAAATCAAAGCAAATAATAATAATAATAATAATAATAATAATAATAATGTTTGAATAAATACTATAATTATTCATTCGGGTCCCGCTAGGAATGACAGTCTGAGATAAAAATTATAGTTTACGATAATGGTAAAATTCGTCACCTGAACATCGTATATAAAACTACTACTCAGTGGTGGTCCGCGGACCGGTGCCAGTCCCTGAACCATCAGCTACCGGTAAAAGCGGCCAGTGTCCAAGCCTTCCTAAGGAATCATCTGGAAAGATTAAGCTTATATAATATTTGATTTTGTGTTAATAAACTGCTTATTGTTTTTATTACTGTTTATGTTTTGACATTGAATTATTTTTTGCAAAATAAATGGAAGATAAAAAATAGTCACCTTTTATTGTATTCATTATATATATCGTTTCCGGTATAAATTAATATTACCACGAGATATTACAGGTACGTGACACATTGAGAAAAAAAAAAAAAATAAATGCCGGTCCGCTATATCAGATAGATTGAGAAGAACTGCTGTATAATACGTAGGGCGACATTTTTAGTTACGTATTTTGGGAAAATGTGAGCCTCAGATGCAATCAAAAACGGTCATTAAAATTTTAAATAAAGAAGAAAAAATAGACCTACACATATAATTCTCTATTTTTTGCTGTTATTATTATTATCATTAATACTATTATTATCATCATCATCATCATCATCATCATCATCATCATCATCATCATTATCATTATTATTATTGATTTGATATCCTCCCTGTCCCTTAGATGTTTCGACCGAATGATAATCATATCTCAGTTCCTATTTGCAACTTAGAAACACAACACTTTCCTCAGCTCATCAGCTCTCCCAAGCAGTGTTGCTGCCTGCGAACTCCCAATAATATCATTTACATCCATGGCATCTTGCGATGGAGAAACCTTCCGAGAAAATAGTCCCGAATCCATCAATCGCAAAAGGGACACAACTAGAAGTGCCGCTTGGTATATTTCTCTCATTTTCAACGCCAAGTCTTCATCCCTCTCTATTTACGCCTGCTCTGCCTTCAAGATGTTAATAATTCTAATGGCTCGTCAAATTTATTCGTCAACGATGTAATTAGAAAAGTCATTATTCATGACAGTTGTCATAAATAATGCTTTATTTTAGTAAGTGTAGAAGATTTTTTGGTGAAAAAATTAACTTTTGCACGGCTTATTATTTTTTTATAATAACTGTTATGAATAATCAAGAGTGGTCTTCCCTTTTCAGACTATTGTTCTTATCTTTGTCGCCATGTTTATCAAAAACGCTCCGGCCTTCTTCAGGTGGTCATTGGAATGTCAAACTGAACCCTTTATTTCACTCACTGGGTAGACTGTTCTAGTTTCATGTGCCATGTCTAATGGATGTCAGTTATCTCCTGTTAATTCCCCTCTCAAAGTTCTCCACCGCCTTAATCAGGTATTGAACTCACACTCTTTGGGTCCTTTAATCCACTGTGCCATACGTCCTTGAAGGGAATTTCAGTTGTTTTTTTTAAGTTTGTTGTTGACTTTTTAAAATTTGGTTTGATCGTCGTATATTTTCTATAATTTCGAATTATAATCTTATTTATTTAATGCATCAAAAACATTGGTTTTATCCACTTTTTTAATAGTTATATGAGCCTGGTTACGTGATTCCTTGGCATCGATTTTTAATTGTTTTCTTAGGAGTATGGAGGAGTTATTCCCCTTGTCGTGTCTGTTTTTTTTATTGCTTCAGCTTTCAGGAGGTCACGAATTTCTGGTTGTATCTTTATTAGTTGTTGTTCTTTAAGTGTTTGGTTATTTTGATATAACATTTTAATTTCACTTTTTTTTTCTTTTTTTGTTCAAGCTATTGTATTGTATGCAAATATGACAGTTAGGTCCAAGTTTGAGCAATTCCTTTTGGTGGTCTGTTAGTTCGTAGTTAGAGATGTTAATGAATTTATTTTTATTATTTGGGAGATGAATAGATCTTTTATATATTGTATTAATTTTGTTCTTTTTTTTAATGTTCAGACCGTGGTGAATTTTTGATTTATTGGTGAATTTTTGATTTATTGGTGATTTTTTATTTCTTTTCACAAGTTAAATTGTCAAGTGTTGGGAACATGATGAGCTGCTGTATCATGTAATTTATATTATAATATAATAATCTATATAATAAATGCGAATGTCATTGTGTCAGAGATTTTTTCAATTAAAGGGACACAACTCTTTGACTTTCAATAGAACATGTTACAGAAATTTTGGGTTTCCAACTTTCCATTACTGCCATTGTTTTCGACAATTTTTTACGTGATTTTTTCCGACAAATTTTTTTGCACGATAACAATTTTTTTAACTTGGAATAATCGTAACTAACTGGGGAAATCCAGCGAAAGTTACCCGTGAAATAAAAATAATCGTTTATACGGAAATTAAGGGCCTCCGTAACTTTCTTTAAATTAAGTAGACGCAGAACAAGTATCGTTAAACTTTTAAAAGGTAAGCTTAAATATGAATGCAATACTTAAATGTAGCAATCAATTTTGAGTTCTTCTGTAGTTTATTGTTGCCTATCGTATAAGGAAGCAGTATGCCTTACAAAAAAGAAAACTGCGCCAACAGAGGACCAGAGTGCAATCAGAAGAGCCAAGGCTGCAACAAGGAAAAGGAAAGTCCCGTGCAAATGGGAACATACATCAAACGACAGCCATGAGAGCTTCCAATGCTGAGAATATGCAAAGTTCTCATGAACAAGCCAAAGGCCCAATTAAGAGTCCTCCGCTTAAGCTAGCTTAAATACTGCCCGATAGGGCGGATTTTAAGTTTGTGATATAATAAAGATAAACAAGGGAGGTAAGTTTACAAGTTTATTTATAGAAATACAAATAAAACAGTGACAGTGGGAAGCAAATGAATTCTCAAATTTAACTTATAGTCTAGGAAACATGAAATCTAGAATAATGTCGCACTTTTCGAAGCATTTGTCGCGGAGGAATATGTTGTACTTTTATAATCATAAAAAATTCGTTATTTGCACCTTTTTTTTCTGTAACTGTCAACCATTGTCGCTTGTTGTTAGTTCTGGGCTGTTAAAGACTAGTTTAAGTAAGGAGCTCCATTTGTTAGTTGATGTGACCGGAAAAGGGAAGTTGCAATCAGCAGCATCTCAGTGTAGTAGGCGTACTTGTGTTGACTGATGAGGGTCCAGACGATACAACGTTGATCTATTAAATTCCTTCTCGAGGTTTTGTCTAACTTGCATTTTTCTTCTTTTTTAGCTGATAAATCATCGTTCATATATAGGAATCCTTTGGCTTGTCTTGGTTTCTCGTGTTTTTTATTGGCGTATTCTTTAGAAGTCAATATATATTTTCCAAATTATCAGCCACATTAACGGATTGAATTCAATCATCCTGAAATCTTTCAATTTGTCCGTTTGTCTTTTAGTTTCATAACAGTCCGTTGAGGAGTGCGTCTTTGTCATTAAGTACAAAGTTCCACGGTTCTACTTTGCACATGCATCCTGGATATGACGATAAACTACATCCGGCAGCAAGGCCTTTGATCGGGAGGTTTTTAGGAGCGTGGAACCACCTCTTAATTACTGGTGTTCCCACCTTGACCCGGGGTGGTAGCACCTGTTAGGGTCCCACTTATGGGCAAATAGTTAACCCCCATCGAAAAGGGGTCAAAACACTATGAACGTATAAAAATAAGCTTTAATACCAACAATACATTTTGGAAAAAAGTACCAGCAATACATTTTTGAAGGAAAAAATTATTACCAGCAATGCATTATAACCAGAAGTACATTTTTGGAAAAGAAAAATATTACCAGTAATACATTTTTTTTTTTAAATATTACGAGCAATACATTTTCGGAAAAAATATTATCAGCTATACATTTTTGAAAAAAATATTATGAAAATACATTTTTGAAAAAAATATTACAAGCAATATATTTTAGGAAAAAATATGACGAGCAATACTTTAAAAAAAAAAAAAAAATTACGAGCAATGCATTTTTGGAAAAATATATCACGAGCAATACATTTTTGAAAAAAAAATTACCAGCAATAAAAATCTTGCCAACATTAAATAACCCATTGAGGTTGATATGCCGTAAAACAAAACAAACCAAAACAACACCAAACAAACTATACATATTTTGAAAATTATTACCAGCAATAAACTTTTGAAGAAAAATTATTACTAGCAATAGATATTTGAAAAAAAAATATTGCCAACAATAAAAATCTTGTCGGCATTAAATAAAACATTGAGGTTGATATGCCGTAAAACAAAACAAACTAAACCAAACTTTGCATGTGCTTAGTAAAGGTGTGCATTTTAAAAATCGTTGTGTGGTTGTATGTCTATGTATGTTGGTATTCCTTCAAGGATACACTTTACTTCTTCAATGTTATTTAACAGAAAACCACATTTCATCGTGTGTAAATGAGTTTTTTTGTCAATGCAGGAACCAAAGGTGACATTATCAAACGATTGACACCTCATGCTACCGCCCTTCATTAGTCTGTTCTTGATGTTTTTGAGTAATGTATGATTTTTCTGAATTACTAACTCCAGTTATGTGAAGATTATTTACTTTTGGATTAATCTTGTGACAAATTTGGAATGATTCACGTGCAAATCTGTCAGCCTCGAAGCTGTGATGTTCTAACCACTCTTCGAAAAAGTTCAACGACGTTCGTATATCCCAGTAGTTGTTTGTATGCAAAGGAAGTATTCTTTCTTCTCACGTATCTGTTCCCATACTGGGGTTTTCGGCCTTTCTAGAGTAGGACTATCTGAGAGTAGGTGGGACCGAGACTTTCGAATTCAACCGTCACCATGAAGAGGATGTGCAACGTGCTGTCAGGAGGGCCTGACTCGCCCAGCCGCGTCGACCACCCACACTCCTCTGTGACTCCTGCTCACGGCTCTTCAGGACGAGGCTAAGCCTTCAACTAGAGAAAAGGGAAAGCAACCTGACGGTCTTAAGCAAGTCGATGGCAGAACATGGTCTGGCGGAGTTGGCAGAGGCACAGAACTTATTGAATGCTACAAAGGATCGGGGCAAGTGGAGAGCCATGATCGCCTACATCCTGAAAGGACACGGCACATAAAAAAAAAAAGCTTATAGCTAGGCACCCGTTCCCAGACCAAATTTATCCCTGGCCTAACGTTGAATGCTGGACCGTAACTAAGTATTGAACCACTGACAACGTAGTTGTCTGCAATAAAGACGTTCCTTGTCGTATTTTTTTTTACTGTTCCTAACTCGCGCCAGTCATGTAAGTCCACTATTTTGTTGTGCGGGAAGGATTGTCCGTAGTACTTGTTCAGTCTCAATGTCTGTTAACAGTGTTTGTAGGGCAACCGTAACTATATTCGTACTTTGGAAGATACATAATAGAAGCATCCGTTGGGTGTATTACTCAGAATCCCTTGTTAGGAAGGTGCGAAAGCTTCAATAGATTTCTGTAACCTATGTACGATCCGAAATCAATGAAGATTTTAAAATAAGGTTGCGGATACTTCATCGTTATTCTTGCTTGTCTACCCCCCACATATGATATCGTCGATTTGAAAACCGAGGCTTTTTACTCGGTGACTTGTTGCCGTGTGTAAGGATAATTCCCACTGCTTAGGTTTAACCCATGAAGTGTTGAAATATGGTACAATGTAGTCCTCAGTAACTACTCTTACGTAATGTTCGATTTCGTGAATACCTCCTTCGTCTCCGTGAAAATTAGCAAACTTTAAACTGGCTTGATTCATGGTTGTTGTCTGAATCAGATTTAGAAATATTCTTTTGAATACGAAGTCTCTTTTGTGATTTCCGGTCACGTTTGGGATATTACTACAAATGTGAATTCTGTACAACCCGTCTGAGTCGCCGTGGTCAATCAAACGAGTCCACCATACTGAGTTCAATGGTATTGCTATCAATTTTTCTCCATATAACGTTGAAAGCTGCCAACCAGGGGAGGTAACGCAGTTTCGTTGGCTAAAGCGGTACTGCCACCTCTGGCGCCGCCAGTAACTTTTGCCACTGGACACGGTATTGTTTTTTGGTGTAGATGTGTCAGTCTCTACGATTTTTTATTCAACTGCAAGTTATTTTCCAATGTTGTGTTCAATAATAGTGTTTGCTTTTGATCGTTAAACAAAACACAACGCACTTATAGCAACTGTTATCAATGACGTGTAATGAAAGTTAAACAGATGTGTTTCACGTCGAAAGTAGCGTTGTGTTGGGAGCATGGATTTAATTAAATTTGTTTATTTTAGATCTTGACCAAATCTAATTTGATACTTGTTGAGCTGTGGTCTAGAGACAATAAGAAAGCACGCTTCAGGCACCGGCCAGTGATGCCCACCTTCCAAAGGAAGGAAACGATTGAACATCGAAGAAATCCACGGCACCCGACCTCATTAGATAGCACATAACATGTCCACTCCTTTTCCATGAAGTCAGATTGCAGCGAGTCGTGTGCCTCCTCGCCGTTCTCCTCCCATGGAACCGTTAATTCTATCAGGAAGACACACTTCTTAGAATCAAACACTTTATCTAAATCGGTTTGTCTGAAGTAACGATCAAGTCAGAGGTGATGTTTAATAGAGATGGCTATAAATGCTGATTTGAAGTTATCTTGATTAATATCGCATATGCTACTTCTGTTTTTATTTTAGAGTTTACGTAATCGAGGTCGTGTAATTTAGCAGCTTGGTCAGTTTCGTTTCTCGGTACCCAGATTTTTTATGCGTGTTCCGGGGCCTAGAAATTCGTAACCTAGTAAGTGTAATGCATACGAAGTTTCTTCTTTGTATTTTTAAAAACGTTCCTTTTTGTGTTGTTCGCGTATCCGTGACATTCATTAAAATGATATTTCTTTTCGCATAAGTAGAAAAAAATGTGTCACAAGTGGAGATGAGAAAGGCTGGTTATCATCTGTCTTATCTTAAACTTAGCTAGACACACTCACTGATCGGAACAGACTATACACTATTCCTTGCACCAAAATACCACACTTATACTTAACATTTTTGCTACAACCACCGTAATACCTCACAGTCTCTATGAAGACCTAAACTAGTCCACATATGTACAATTTGTCTATGGGGTGGGAAATAAGATAACAACTTTTAAAAATAAATATCCAACGAACATTTATAATGTGAATAATACTATATATAAAAGGAACTAAACAAAATTGTGCTAGTAATAACCACCTTTCCCACAATCCTTAATCTTGGCAGAAATATCAGTTAACTAGACGAAATTAATGCGGGACTTGGATAAATTTAAAAAAAAAACAAACTATCATTTCACCAGCCACACACAGAACCAGACATTCCTTCAGACGCAGCAACATTTACTAAAGAACACACTCGAAGAAAGAAAAATATTCCGCATCCACCAGAGAACTAACATTTCTGGCCACCTAACTGAGGTGTGAGTGGAAAGGGAATTAAACTGAAGAAAATGGGGACAAAAAAAAATAAAAAGGGCCAATCAGCATACATCCCTAGTTAAGTTAACTTGACGTAAAAAAGTAAAAAGGCATTCGTTAAAATGTAAGATACAAATTTATTTCCGCCTTTTATTTGTCTCGTATGACGTCACTTTCAGTTTGGAAAATATTCTTTTTCGATCACTGTCGCAGGTCACAGATTCCAATAGAATTAATTAATGCACTTATTTTCTTCAGTGACCTCTGGACATTTCCCCCCCCCTCGAACACAGAATTGTTCTGTCTGAAGGCGCCTTTCTCAAATTTCTGGAATATAATCTCGATTCTAATATTTTTGACACAGTTCCAAGCTCGTCTACTCTTATGGATAGTACATTTACCTATACTTGTGGCCTTCTACCAAACAAAGTTAAGCTTATTAAGCAACAACAATATCTCTCCTCAACTACCCAGAACTATCTTTCGCACTGTGGCTGACCTGAGCATCGACATAGTTTTGGAGGGTAGTGACGTTTTTCAAGACACTTTCCAGTGCGCCAACATTTAACCCTCCCCTCACCTAGCCTTTGTTCCACCAATTTATTTGTCCTACGTCTCCATCTTGTGACCAGCTACAACAGCCACGTAAGCCATGTGAAAAATTTGTTCTCTTTATTTACAAAAATGAAGTCCGTTGTAACAGCCGAGAGTATAACCGAGGTTATTCTAGGTTACCCAGCCATTTTATACCCGGGATATAAGCAAGGGCAGACTATAAAAGGGGAAATGTTAGAATATACCCCCACTCAGCGAGCATATACCTCTCAGTTTATTATGTAATACAATGTATTCTTTTGTAGGTACCTTCCAACGAAAAAAATGATACCTAAGGTTTAAAATGTATTTAAAAAAATTAAAAAAATATTTTAGTTTTAATTCCAAGCTAGTAAATTAAATTTAATATTTCCATTAAGCTGTATTTCAAACTGAATTTAAATTGGTTAAAACGATTTCGTCTGATTATCATTAAAACCCATAAAATCGTACATATTGACGAATCTTCCAACACAATATAATTCTCTTTATTAAAAAGAAAATTCAAAAATAAAATATTTTTTTCTGAAACGTTACTTGGGAAGAAATGGCTGATTTAAAGTTTAATTACGAGAGTAGGCTGAAAAGTCACAGACTGACTCTGAAATCTTGCATTCATTCATTTTAATTCTTCTTATTAATAACTGCTTTGTTTCCAGGTAAACTGACATCTGACTGCTCAAAGATTTCAAAAGTAACTAGTAGCGACTTCTCTTGAAAATTGACCAAATTTGGCATCGCAGTGTTATCAAGTATCTGTAGAAAACATGATTTTTTTTTTGTGTTTTACAGCTTATCAACCTCAGTGGCTTATTTAATACTAACAATTTTTATTGCTGGTAATTTTTTTTTTTAAATGTATTCATGTTAATATTTTTTCCTTCAAGAATCTATTGCTGGTAATATTTTTTTTAAATATATATAGCTGGTAATATTTTTCCAACAATGTATACCTGGTAATTTAAAAAAAATGTATTACCAGTAATTTTTTTTTTTTCAAAAATCTATTGCTGGTAATATTTTTTTTAATGTATTGGTAGTAATAATATATAACTGGAAATTTTTTCTTCAAAAACTTATTGCTGTTAATAATTTTTCTGGTATTAAAACCGTTTTTTTCACTTACATAGTGTTTTGACCCCAGTTTCGGGGTTAACTATTAGCCCATAGCTGAGACCCTAACAGGTGCTACCACCCCGATTCAGGGTAGACCAGGGAACATCAGCAATTAAGAGGTGGTTCCACGACCCTCAAAACCTCCTGATCAGAGACATTGCTGTTGGACGTAGTTTATCGTATTACCCAAGACAGGGAAAGGAGTTTAGCTCCTAAAGACATTCATGATGCCATGGTTTTGACATTAGGGGATGATCCTGCAGCTTTATCGACAGTGAAGATGGCCCAAGTTTTGGACGTCCTTAAACTGTTGCCATTGAGGAAAACATTGATCGCGTTCACCACATGATGGCGAATGGCATGCGATTAACTATAAATCAATTAACCAATGATATTAGCATATCCCATAAGAGAGTTAGGAATATTCTACACAATTTCCTTGTTGTGACGAAGGTTTCTGCACATATCACGAGCAAATCTGACTTAGTTTGAGGCAGATCCAGCTAGTTTCCTCGAACGTTTCCTAACCCAAGATGAATTTTGGGTTCATCACTTTGAGCCAGAAACAAAGAGTTAATCCGGGAAATGGAAACACCTCTTCTAACCTGCTCCAAACGCCAATGTCGTTTCTTATGTGAGAATGGGATAGCCTCCGTTTTTTGGGATGCAAAAGCATTGTGCCTACTGACTATCTTCAAAAGTGCCAAACCATCAATGGAGAGTATTATGCCAACCTGCTGTGGTAGTTATGAAAGGCTATCAAGATCAAATACAAAACTGACGAAAGGGTCTTGTTTCAACAGGACAATGCTCCAGTAGGCAAGTCCTTGATTTCAATGGCTTTGAACTGGTTGATCACCCTCTTTTTTCTCCTGGTTTGGCTATCATTTGTTCCCCGACATGAGAAAGATGTTGGCTGGGAACCAGCATCGCAGTGATGATGACATCATATCTGCTGATGATAGTTTTTGACAAACAGAATGGAATTGTTTTCTTTGAATAGTCACATGTCAGTTTACCTGGAAAGAATCAATGCAGTTATTAATAAGAACAGCTGTAATTAATGCATGCAAGATTATTTACATCAGCCCTTCATAGACAGCCTTATTCAGCCTACCCCCTCATGATCTGAATTGAAAAACAAAAATTCTTTTTAAATTAAAATATCGCAGAAAAGCATGTTTTAACACAGAGGGGAATTTTTTTCCTAGATGTTGAAAGATATATCGACAGCCTGACGTTTGGGAAATTTATGTAAGGAAGAAAAATTTTCAGAAAATTGCATGATGAACACACACACACACACACACACACACATATATATATATATATATATACATATATATATATATTGATAATAAGAAGACGGATACTTTAATTATCCATTTCGTTTATAATTTTTATTTCGTGAACACAAAAATGTTCATCTCATCAGAACGTAAACGTCTTATTATCATTATAATGCTCTGTATTCTACATTGAGCTCTCCCTAGATTTATATCCTCCTCGGAATTATCCCTTACAGTCACAAACTGGTAAAACATATATATATATATATATATATATATATATATATATATATATATATATATATATATATATATATATATATATATATATATATATATAGGTAAAATGAGAACAAATGGAGTATACTATTTACATTATTCGGACTATTGTTCTCATCTTTGTCGGCATATTTATTACAAACATTTCGGCTGTTGTACGCTCCGGCCTTCTTCAGGTGGTTGGAATTTCAAACTGAACCCTTTATTTCGCTCACATGGCACAGTGAATAACGGCATTAATTAGATCCAGTGATACGACCCAAACAGTGTGAGTTCAATACCCGGTTAAGGCAGTGGAGAACTTGCAGAGGGGAATTAACAGGAGATAACTGACAAATGACATCCATTAAAACATGGCACGTGGAACTAGAACAGTTTACCCCAGTGAGTGAAATAATAAAGAGTTCAGTTCGATATTACAACCACCTGAAGAAGGCCGGAGCGTATAACGGCCGAAACGGTGTAATAAATATGGCGACAAAGACAATAGTCCGAATAATGTAAATAGTGTACATAATACCTCGTCTCAGAAATATAAACATATATATATATATATATATATATATATATATATATATATATATATATATATATATATATATATATATGTGTGTGTGTGTGTGTGTGTCTTACCGTATGATGATGATGGATTGCTTACACTTAATACATCTTAGGGAGTTCTGTTTCTCACTCTATGTCTTATACTTGCTGCCTTGGGGTAGCAAATAACTCCTACTAAATAAATATATATTAATGTATGCATGTATAAAACAGATCAGCAAATATATAAACATAGAAAGTTATGCTAAGCCACAATCTTTTGTAAAATATTTTTATATCCTTGTAAAGGTTTGGCGCAGAAACACCACCCACCAACACCATGGCTAGCAACAGCAGACACACATAATCATACAGTTTATCTTTATAGAATTCTATAATTATGTATATATGTGTGTGCCTAGGTGTGTGTGGTTTTGTGTGTTTGTTTCAAATGTTGTGCTTAAAATTTTGGTTTTAATTTTCAGCATTTTTTATCTTTGATTTTTTTTTTTGCCTTTTACTTTTTCTTGTCGCTAAGTGCTTGCACATTTCGTGTTTGTTCAACCCTTTGGCGCGACGATGGGTTCAAGTAGCCGCCATGAATAATGGTTGTCGTTTCTCGAAAATCCTTTTTGCGTGTTCGGTTACAATAACAGTCGGGCTACGTTCGACGGCCAAAAGGAATAACAAATAAAAACCAATGGCGGACAGAGAAAAACATTAATGAATGAAAAGGGGCGCGAATATAAAAAGAAAGAAAGAAAGAAAGAAAAGAAAGACAAAGAAATGATAGTGAAAAAGAAAATGAAAAAGAAATGAAAGAAAAACAGAAGTTGGGAAACGAAATAAGGATAAAAAAAGAAAGAAAAATAAATCAATGAATGAAAAATAAAGATAATGAAAGGAACGTGAACGAAAGAGAAAAAAAAAACGAAAGAAAGGAAGAAATTTTTATCACAAAAGACGAAAAGAAAGAACGAAACTAAAAGCAATGAAACAAAAGTGAAAAAAGAAAAAGAAACGGATAAGATTTTAGACGAAAGAAGGATGAAGGAAGTAAGAAAGAAAGAATAAAATTAAAGGAAGAGAAATAAAGAGAATGAAGCAAAAGTGAAATAAAAAAACAAACAAACAAGATACGAAAGAAAGTTGAAAGGCGAAAGAAAGGAAAGAAAATTGAAAGAAAGAAAGAAAGAAAGAAAGAAAGAAAGACAGGGGAAAATCGAAAGAAATAACATCGAAAAAAAAAAAGAAAGTTATATATCTTGAGGATTAACTAGTTGCATATTTATCACTGGTGGCAGTGATTGGTGTTCGAGCTTTAGTAAAAGGTGAGAAATTCAGACACTGAAAGCAAGAACCCTTTTGGCCAATTAAAAATCTATGGTAAAATCACGCTTAAAACAGCGGTTCGTGTTTGATCACTGAGTCCGTTCATTACTTAGTTCAAGAACCGCTTGGAAACACTGGGCACTTTAAGCAACCTCCTACAGTTCGAAATATGTTTCGGCTTTAAATAAATAATGGATTGATAAAACGTAAAAACAACAGTAATTCAAGCTCAGTTAGTGAGCGCACTGTTTCTACCTCAATTTTTCTTCTTAAAACTGTGTGTCAGACACGCCAAAATCTTAGTGAAAAGTAGAGATTTTCTTTTTACGCAATTGCTCACCCCAGGTCCAAGAGCCACTCAAAGCAGAGGGTTAACGGGGTTGTTTTATGTACGTAAGAGGAGAAGATAAGAATTGTAGATAATGAGGATATGTAAGTTAAATAACGCTTAACCATCGACCGGAAGTAGTTAACTTTCTATAGACTCTGGAGAGAATCCTCTTGTGAGTCTGTTCAACAAAGTGAAAGTTCCTGGGAAGTAGCTGAGCGTAACTTCTTTACAAATGCAATATGAAGGTAATGTGACTGTGTTCATGTCATGAAAGGTCTCAGCCGTGAATGTCTTAACTGATGGAACTAAAGAAATTTGAACATTTTCCATGGAAACAGCAATAGAGTGAAAGGGTTTATAGAGTGGAAAATAATTAATCACCCCCAAGGCCGCGTAACAACCCCGGCCCAGATATGACAGCAATGTCCCATTCGGCCTTTTAAAGACATTGCATGTTAGGAAGAGACGGGTTCTTTCAAATTCTAGCTTTTTAGCTGAGTCAATTTTGTACTGACTATCTGTGTGCTTGAACGAAGGTAAATGATGATTTCGGATGATAAAAATTTGGCGCAACAAAATCTTAAAATACAAAAGTAACTGAATTATTTTATTTATTCATTCAATTATTGATTGATTTTGATATGGCCGTAGCGTAGCGTAGTTGAAAGTGAGATTAGATTTTCGAGATTAACTTCCATCAGTTGAATCAATGGAATAAACTATATAAACTTCAATAAACTTCATAAGCTTCAATAAATTTCAATAAAATTCAATAAATTTCAATAAAATTCAATAAACATCATAAACTCCAATAAACTTCATAAACGTCAATAAACTTCAATAAACTACGTAAACTTTAATAAACTTCAATAAACTACATAAGCTTCAATCAACAACATGAACTTCAATAAATTCCATATGCTTCAATACACTTCATAAACTTCAATAACCATCATAAACTTCAGTAAACTACATAAACTTCAATAAACTACATAAGCTTTAATAAACTTCATAAAATTCAATAAACTTCATAAGTTTCAACAACCTTCAATAAACTACATGAAATTCAATAAACTTCAGTAAACTACATAAACTTCAAAAAACTAACTAAACTTCAATAAACTTCATAAACTTCAATAAACATCATAAACTTTAATAAACTACATAAGCTTCAATAAACTTCATAAATTTGAATAAACATCATAAACTTCAATAAACTTCAATAAAGTACATAAACTTCAATAGACTTCAATAAACTTCATAAACTTCAATAAACTTCAGTAACATCAATAAACTACATAAGCTTCAATAAACTTCATAAATTTGATTAAACTTCATAAACTTCAATAAACATAAACTTCATAAACTTCAATAAACTTCAAAAAACTACATAAACTTCAGTAGACTTTAGTAAACTTCAATAAACTTCTGTAATACATTGTCGTACGTCGTATTACAGATTGAAATTGAAGACGAAATAGTCGGTTCATTATTTTAAATTCAGTCATGATTTTAAACAAAGACGACTCATTTCTGCAAACAGCTCTTAAAGTTGACGCATGTACAAGTTAAAAACAAAAACAGAAGAAAAGAAACTTCAAGGAAACATAATTTCCCCCAGATTGAACAAATGTTGGCACCAAGAATTTGTTAATGAAGCTAATATTTGCCAAACTCTTGTTAAAGATAAGAGTCAAAAGATCTTTTTCTATTCCAATGCGCTATTCAAATTCTCCATTACTTAAAATGTCGGTCCGTTGTAGCAAATTGTTCAGATTTAAGAAAATATTAAAGGATTTCATGTAAATCCCAAGAAAACCGAGAAAAGTTTCGAGAGAAAAATAGTTTTTGTTCATTGAATCTCGCTTAATCATTTTGCTTGGGTGTTTTTGTTTAGTGGCATATCGTCACCCCTATGGGTTATTTAATGCCAAAAAATAAATATTCTTACACAATTTCATTTTATTTTTATTTTTTGAGATAATAATGGTTTTAGTGATACAAGTCTTACTAATTAACCCATAGATAGGAAGAGAAGAGGTGGATTCATATCTTTCCCAAGAGTATTTGCGCGTAATTGAATATAACTAACGCGACCGGAATTGGAACTCGGTTCCCCGATTTCCATTCGGAGCCATTATCCATTATGCCACCCGCACATTTAAGCATACAACACCTCGTATTCCCAAGCGGTCACCCATCTTCGTAATGACTAGCTTCGACGTTACTTAATTTCAGTGATCGTAGGGAATCGGCGTTTCCGTAAGCTTCACCATTTTGAATTCTCGTAATCAATTCGTTTTTTTTTTTTATCACCAACGATAATTTTGTTAAAAAAAAATGTTCATTTTTCAGGTAGAAAAATCATTTTCGTAGTTTAACTTTTTTTTCCTGATTGCACAAGAAAGAAAGATCTTTGTAAATTTCAAAGAGACCTCCTCACTGTAAAAGAGGATACCACGATGAAAAAATGCCCAAAATTTGCTAAATCAGTTTTATCGTAAAAATGTTTGTTATTATTAAGAGGAAAGACTAAAGTATTTTTCATTATTTTATTAAATTTTTTAATCTTTTCTAGTGCGTTCCAAACTTTGGTTAAAAATATTGTTTTTCTTGCTGGGAGGTGGATTAGTATAGCAAATTTTAGCGTCATTTTTGCGGTATAAACACGTTGATTTAGAAATTCTTGCAAGAATCAAATAATTGTCGGATCTTAATGAAATTTTCAAGACTTATTTACAAATGAATTAAATTATTATTATTTTTTTTTTAGAAAATCTTGGTATTTTGTTTTCTACATCTGTTACCCACACTTTATTTAATGAAATTTCTAGAAATTAAGTTTCATTCCCTTCATATTAATATTAGTTAAAAGCAGGAGAATTTAAATTTGTTTTTGTAAAACAGAAACACCATTTACCGAAAATCTGCCCTGAATTGTTAAATAAAAACTCTCCAAGTTCTCTCTGGTGACATGGTTTGAACTCACAACTCTTTGGGTCAAGTCATTTTTTGGATCAATCAACCAACGCTTTAATATTTTAAAAAGTGACTTGACTCAGCTGTGTGAGTTCAATCCCTGGTCTCAACGCAGAAAACAAAAACTTGGAGAGTTAACAAGGCCAATTAACTAAAACTGAGGTATCCAAAGCCATGGTACGTGGTATTAGAACAATATACACTAGTGGACTAAAAATAAATAGTTCAGCTCGAAATTCCAACAAATATCACCTGAAGAAGACCGGAGCGTACAGCAGTTGAAACGTCGTGAATGTGACATTAAAGACGAGGACAACTGTCTGAATAATGCAAATAGTTACAATACCACATCTTAGATATATAGACAAATGTTGAAAAATAAATGAATAAAACACCTGATGAACTGTACTTCTTACCATTTCCTACAACCGCATCCAGTAACCACCTACCCTGAGTGGCACTTGAGCCTTCTTTCGGGTGAAGATTAGTAGAAAAAAGAAACAACCCTGAGCCAGAATTTGAAACCGGCTTGCTGATTCTGTTTTCTGTGTTAATAACCGAATAAACAAAGGTATGCCTAAAAATTCCATTCAGGAATTTTCTACGTGTCAATATTTATAACCTCACCGCTGTCGCCACTCTCCACCGTGTTTATTAGTTTGCATGGGCTGGCAGGTAAGCAAGTGTCGTCTGATTAGTAACATATTGACACCTGCCTCCCGAATGGTTTAATTAGGCTGGGGAAATGTAGTCAGATGACTTCTGACCTTGTCAAAAAAAAAGTCACTGTAAGATTAAATTGATACGTACATATAAATGTCACCAGAGTAATTGTCATTTGCCCCACTGTACTTTGGAGGATGGGTGTCAAGAAACTAGGAAATACTCTTGCTTATATTAAATATGGGCTGGGCGTTTACTATGGCAGGTTGGCTTCGAAAAATGTCTCTATTGACCCACTCGCTTGTTTAGGGTGTTCGATCCTTATTGTATAACTCACTAATATAGCCTTATGCCTTACTAAAACCACAGGATAGAAAGATGACACAGTACTGATGCCAAACACGGAAAATAATCTGAAATCAGTCTCTTGCTTTAATCATTTCACCCTAAGCAAGGCGATAATGCCACTAAGACACAGGGGGTTACTGGGTTTAAAAGAGAAAAAATTAGTGAAGAGAAACGAGAATAAAAGAATACAAAAGAAGATGACTATTGGCGTTGAATTTAAATTTTTGAAGATTGTAGGGAAGCAAAAAATCGGAAAAGAGTTCCACAGGTGAGAAGTGTGAGTGAGAAACTATCAGAATAAAACTTACGGTTACATCTAGCTAATTCAACATTACAACATTGAGACCTAATAGCCAATCTAGTAGTTCGCTTAAATTCATGCAGTCAAGATACTTTTGTGATGTCAAATAAACACGCGTTGCCATTTTTAGGATGTCAACGAATACCCGTTGTTACTTTCGTAATGCTCGTTGTAGTAGAGACTTTGTAATCGCAGATGCAATAATAGTAATGCCTTCAAATAGCACTCACTCTCACAATACTTGCTCGATAATACTCGCACGAATGGTAAACGCCGAATAGTGATCCGAATAGTAATTCGTATAGTGACATATACACTAACCGTTGGATGCGGCACAAGGCCGAGTTTATTGTGAGGGTATCCGAGACCGTAGGCTTCGGCCAAAAATTCCTTGTAGACCCCGTAAAAAAACGGGATCGGGTAGCCTTTCGTCACAGCCTCGTCTGGGGATCCTCTCTGCCCGAAGGCAGAGAGTTTGACCAGCACACTTAATTTGGATAGTGAGATATTCACTAACCACCCTACGCGGTCGGATATTTATAGTGAAAATAGGAAAGCGTAATAAAACGTGTAACTAGAAAACTGGTTTTTGCTGTCAATATTTTTTAATTATTTCACCCCAAGCAAGGCGATGAAGCCACTAAGACGCAAGGAAAGACAATGAGAAAAACGTTATTGAGGAGAAAAGACCATAAAAGAACAGTTTTCGGGAAGACAGAAGATGGTGATTGATGCATTTAAATTTATAAATAAGATCGTGGATGATAGGGAAGCCAGAAGAGACTCCCACAAGCGAGAAGTGCCAAGAAAGAAGAAACTATTAGAATTTAATTTACGGCTGGATGCAGCTATTAGGTTGGTGCAAAAATAATGTCGTCTTCTCACATATGTTACTATGTGAGAAAACGACATTATTTTTTGCACCAACCTAATATTTCAAGAGTAAAAGCTAGTTGCCAGTTTAATAGAACGCCTAAATTCATACAGCCGAGGTGACAATAAGTAGAGTTAATTCGAACAATTATCATGGAAATATTTATTAAAAAATGCGCAGTGTAACCACGTTATGGCGGCGGACGTTGGAAAGTGACTGAAGTCGTGAGGCCAGGTCAGGACATTACAGACCATTCTTTGGATTTTGTCAAGAATCTCGAGGTATATAGCAAAAGCAGTAAACAAGACGTGGCAGCAATATTCAATGCCCGGTGAATAAAAGTGTAAGATGGATTCTGGCGAGAAAAAATTATCTAGCACGACAAAGTGAACGGACTTTCCTAGCGGAAGAGCCTAGCATCTGATTCAATATATTCATTCCACTTCATATCAATGGGAAACGTGAGGTCAAGAAGACACAACCAGTTCCTGGAGGTTATCATCATCTATGCTGATGGAAGGCCAGGAAGATACTCTACGGTGATTATAATATAGCGGGCGTTAAAACTTACAAGTCATTCTTTGACCCAGTTAACAACTGACAATGTTCGATTTCGAGAGCAGCTGCCAGTTTTTCATTGTCGAAAAAATAAGAATAAAGGACTAAATATTAATTTTAAGAAGCCGTAATGTATGGCTTTCAGCAAAAAAGACAAGTCAAAAATGTGTAATACGTACCGAGGACATTGAAATGAGGTGAACACAGAAATTTGACACTCTGGGTGGTTTAGTAACAGACGATGAAACCCAGAAGTGAATAACGTGAGATGCCTTCCAGAAACTAAGCAAACTATTAAGAGATAAAGAAATATCCTTAATAACAAAGAATAGAGTGCTGAACTGCTATGTAATATCTAATCTCCTACACGGCAGTCAACGCTGAACAATCTCTTCAGAGATGAAAAAGAGACTTAAAGCAATAGAGATGTGGTTCTAACAACAATAGTCGAAAATGACATAGATGGAACATCTGAGCAATAAGGAAGTCTTAAGAAAATAGCAACTACATAAAATCAACCCGTTAACAATCAGAAAGAAACAGATGAAAATTCTGGGGGTTTAAAGTTTTCTTGAGTTCATTTATATCAAGAGTAAGTTGGTCGCCTCGCCATGGAAAATTGGCAAGCAAGCGAGTTTTAGTGACCATTACTAAAAGAATTAATTCTGTTCCTACGTAGCACAAATTGTCACAGTTTATTTATACAAATAGTAGTTAGCACTTTATTACACCACAAAACAGACAAGTATATATGAACAGGATAAGATAGATAGATAGATAGCAACAGACAGACAT
This sequence comes from Acanthosepion lycidas, assembly GCA_963932145.1. Taxonomy (NCBI): domain Eukaryota; kingdom Metazoa; phylum Mollusca; class Cephalopoda; order Sepiida; family Sepiidae; genus Acanthosepion; species Acanthosepion lycidas. The sequence goes on from OZ010578.1 coordinate 2,890,380, forward strand.
ATATAGATAGGAACAGACAGCAATAGATAAGAACAGAAATAGATAGTAAAAGACATAGATAGATAGATAGATAGATAGATAGATAGATAGATAGATAGATAGATAGAATATAAATGGCAGTTGTTAAAGAGATAAATGGTGACTGACTAGGTAAAAGGAAATACAATGTATTGCTACAAAAATTAATCCAAAAGCAACGAAGCTGTCCATTGAAAATGAAAATTTACAAGAACAGAAATCCAAATAACCAAAAGGAAGAGTCAAAAGGAAAACAAACCAAAAAGTAAGACCCTCAGTGCACACGCATGCGCGTGACAGAGAGAGAGAGAGAGAGAGAGAGAGAGAGAGAGAGAGAGAGAGAGAGAGAGAATAGAGAATTGACACCCGTTTGGCATTTTCATCAAGAATTCCTTGTCATCCTCGTTACCCGACATTCAGTTTAATTGAGCACCTCGCCACCCTGCTAAATCATAAAGGTGGTCGAAAAAACGAGACCCGCCGTGGGGTGACACAGTATCAACATCTGCCCTTCCTTGTTTTTTTGTTTTTTCTTTTTCTGTTGTTTTTTTTTTTTTTTTTGCTTTTTTATGACCTGCTTCGTGTTTATTACACTTATTTTATTTTATTGTTATTTCCATTGAAGCTATGCAAACCAGTCATGACTTATTGTCTGCCACCAGAATCTGGGTAACCCAGTGCATGTCGGTAGTTATTCGATGTGTTTAGTGGTAGCAAACGAGTGTGAGAACAAATCTCCAGGTGACCAGACCTTCGACAACGTCATGATTTTCATGGGACCACCTAACATGGTGTATTTTATAGTAAAAACAAAATCCACCTGCACTTGTCCTCAGGTTTTAGATAAAGTATTTTCATTATTCCTTATAGTAACCTTGTTAACTTGTTCATATTTTTAGCATAACGTTTCCATTGGTACGTTCTTTAGTCTTTCCTTCAATTACTCACATTAAGTTCTTTTTAGAAATGCATGATGGGAAATGAACGACAAAAGTGAAAACATTCTACATAACGTTTTTGTACACTATTTATATTATTCGAACTATTGTCCTCATCTTTGTTGCCATATTTATCACAACGTTTCGGCCGTTGTACACTCCGGCCTTCTTCAGGAGGTTGGAATGTCGAACGGAACCCTCTATTTCGCTCGCTGGGGTAGACTGTTCTATAAGTTTATAAGTCCCAGGAATTCGTACACAGATGTCCTTAAGGACACAGGGCACAGTGGATAAAGGCGTTGGTTAGATCCAGTGATATGACCCAAAGAGCTGTGAGTTCAATACCTGGAAAACTTGGAGAGGTGAATTAATAGGAAATATCTGATAACTGACATCCATTAGACATGGCACGTGGAACGAGAACAGTCTACACCAGCGAGCTAGGTTTGAAAAGGTTAAAATTGTAGTGACGGGGAAGCATCTTCTTGGAAGTCAGTTCCACAAAGCATCGGTTCGTGGAAAGAAGTTTTTCGAGCGGAACTTACATCTTACCAATGGAATTCGAAGGGAATATGCGTGCCATGGCGGGTCTTAGCCGTGAAGGTTAAATCCGGTGGAACTAAGGAATGCATTTCGTTTAAACAATTTCCATGTAAACCTCTTGCTGGTATATCGCTATGACAGAATAGCGAGAGGCTTGCAACGTTTTGTCTGTGGGGAAAGGGCTTGCAGAATGAAAGGTTAAGATTATACTGATCGGGGAAGGATCTACTCCACAAAGTAGCGGTCCTTGACACTGGAAAGATTAAATTGAATCTGTTACTTGGTCTGCTTCTGTTATATACCGTATCTATGAACATTAATGGCTATGTCCCAATCCTCATAAATACGTTGGACACTATTGTAAGTGGTGGATATATGCTGTCTATGTAGTCCACCACTAGCAGTGGTTTACCTACTTCATGCCGCTGGCGAGTATCGTATTTTGTCGATGTTATAAAGATTACCATTTTATTTCCAACCTCCGTTTCGGTTATTCTTCATTCAATAACATTTCCTCGGTTACAAAAGATGTGTAAATAAAATAAACTTCGGCATAAAATTCAGTATAAAACTGCCTGCATACGGATAGAAAATAAAAGGACTCTGTTATATACCGTACCTATGAACACTAATGGGTATATCCCAATACTCATAAATATATTGGATGCTATTGTAAGTGGGGCTAATATGCTGTCTCAGTAGTCCACCTAGCAACGGTTTACCTACTGCATGCCACTGGCAAGTATTGTATTTTGTTGATGTTATAAAGATTACCGTTTCATTTCCAACATCCATTTTGGTTATTACTTATTCAGCAACCTTTTCTAGGTTACAACAGCTGCTAAGAAAGATGTTTCACTGTGTCGTACTAAACAATTTTCTCTCCTGAATCGATCTTACATATCTATAACTTCACAATTCGCCCATGCTTTGACTATTGCCGCCACATGTTGTCCGGTGATTCTGCTATATATTGAGAAATTCTTGATAAAATCCAAAGAAGAATCAGCAATATTATTGGTTCTATTCTGGTGTCTTGGGTAAAATCACTTTCTCACCTCCGTAATGTTGCTTCCCTGTGCCTTTTCTATAAATACTTTCATAGTAATTGTTCGTATGAACTCTTCGCTATGGTTACTTAGATTTTATGAATTTAAGTTCAGTACTAGATTTGCGGCAAGGTGTATCATCAATTCACATTTGGATTGGCCGCTAGATGGAACCGTAAGTTCTATGTTAACAATTTCTTTTCTCGTAGTTTTCGTTTGTGGAATTCTCTTCCGCCTTCATGATTTCCAGTCAACTTTGATCTTCAACAATTTAAATGTAATGTCAATCGTTATATACTATCTTCTTAATTCCTCTTCTTTTATTCTTCTAGCTTCTTTATTAAGTTTCTTTTTTTCTTTATTCTTTCAGTCCCAGTAACCTCTTGTGTCTTAGTAGCTTTACTAAATTGCGTGAAATAATATGATTTGTTTAAAAAAAAATTATTATCGGGGTTATTGTCCCCGCTTTTTTTGTTATTAGTCCAAGGCTGATGCATTCTTCAGCCTTCAAATATCGCCTGAAGTGCTGATCAAAGTATTTTCATTATTATTATTTATAGGAATAAAATGTCGTTGCCGACACTGGAGTTTGAACACAGATCATCAGTGAGCAAGTACGGACGATTCCATTATTAAATAAGTAGATCACGTGATCGTAAAAGAAACGTATAAATAGTAATTAGTGTGACGTCTAAGTGATCGATATTCTTTAAAATATCCACTATACTATTTCTCTATACTGATCATTATACGAATTACTATTCGGCGATTACTATTTGAACAAGTATTATTAGTTCGAGTATTATTTGAGGACGTTACTGCTATCAGTATCTGAATTTACAAAGTCTCGTCTACAACGAGAATTTCGGAAGTGATAACGAGCATTCATTGACCTAACGAAAGTTACAATGAGTAAGCGGCTAACATCACAAAATTATACAACATTTTATTTGCACCGTTCTCAAAATGATTAAAATTCACATATTAATAACTATTTATTTATATTTTAAAACTTTAATTATTAAATTAAATGTTTGGTATTTCCCTAAAAATTGCCCGATTTGACAGACGCCTGATAAAGTCCAGAGAAAACCAAAGGCCTGGATGTTGGCATAGCAGTAGCAAAGATGGCGGCATTTGTCCGAGTGTGAGTAATGTAGATATATATTCGCGTCAAAATTGCCTCTGAACAAGTGGAGGTGACTTTGTTGCAAAATACAGTTCCACAATCTTTGTCCTCTCTTCGAGCGAAAACTGCTCGTAGTGGTCCATCTTGGTATCAGATAAGACCTACATGTATGCTATGCAAATCACCTGAAAAAGAAAAAAGAAACAATGAATTCTTTAGAAAATATGAGCCTTTACTTTTGTCCCTCTTTTTGGTTTCCCACCCTGTAAATTGTTGCTTACATTTTGAAAGAGAAAGCTGAAATATATATGTGCCAGTAAAGCTAGCGGAATTTAAACCAATCTTTCTTGGTATACGAGCGGACTTCAATTTTCAATAATTCTCTGCTCGTATACAGGTGTATGGCAGACATTTTGTCGATTTCTATTGACATATAGACGAACTGCATTTTTCAATCAATTTCTGCTTGTATAACGGTATACGACTGATTTTATTTATCAATTTCTACTAGCATATCAATGAATCGTAGATTTCAATAATTTTCTTTTAACGTATCAATTGAGTATATATATATATATATATATATATATATATATATATATATATATATATATGTCAATCGATTTCTTTCAACATATCAATGATTGATATATTTCAATCAGTTTCTACTAGAATGTCGATGATTGACATATTTAAATCAATTTCTATTGACTTATCAATGAATGTCAGGTTCTGACGAAGGTATCGTTGCTGATACGACTTCTGATACTAACTTTTTTTCTTTCTTACACAAAGACGTTATCCAAAATAATACTAATGAAAAATGACTACCTCAACCAAATTACACACCAGTGACATGCTTTACTTCAGGTTTTACACTTTCCTAATTAAAATTATTATGAAACAAAGAGCTTATAAGACTAAATTTTTATCACAAAAAATACAAATGTATTGTCAATTACTCAACATTTATCTTTTGAATTCGGTACAAAATTGTGTGGAGATCGCTTCAAAAGTAATGCCTCTTTTTTGGTGATGTCAGTGATGAGAAATGGAACTAGAGGTTGAAACTTCCTAACAATAACCCATATTTTAATTGCCTTTTTACCATCTGGCAAGATGGCGTCTAACATGAAAATGCATACAAAGTAGAAGTGTGCCATTAAATTCTTTACTCGCTTCTAACGACAATTGGAATAAAAATCAGATTGCCAACAGAATTATATCTCTTTATTTTACGAAAGCTCTCAATATATCTGACCTCAATGTATCTGACCTCTAATGTATGTGACCTCCAGCGGACAAGTAGCATTCCCGCCTTGCTTGTGGTGAAATAATTAAATAAAATAAGATAAATAAATAACATAATACGGTAAAATAAATGTAAATGTTTAAAGACTGTGAATATTAAAGATAGCATTGAATAAATGAAGTAAATGACAAGAATTGGAAAGTCCAAACACGGAAAGAGGGGGAGTGATTCCGAAAGGAAAGATCCTAACAATAAACAGAATCTATACACTTTGCTCAACAGTTAAAGAGTAAAAAGGTTCTCGATAGAACTTCAGAAATGTCTCGTCTAGACATTTTTACCAAATTCTTTAGCTGGCAGTAATGACAGTTAATTCAAGAGTTTCTTTTTTGTCCTTAGATTAGGAAATCAGTCTCGCAGGGCATTGATAGCGCAAAGGGTTCGATCTCATGTGGGAGTCCAATGTTGTAATCTTGGGTTATGCAAAACTCATTTTAGTAAAAAAAATCCGTAGAAGAACCGTTTTACTGATTCTCTGAAAACATTTTAATATATTAAAAGAACAGTAATGAAAATGAACGACTGTCGTAAGGTACGAGAAAGGTGATGGTCAGTATTCTTTATTTTGCTGTTTAATAACGATAGGATATTTTCTTTTTCTCTATGTGACGTGTCCCCTCAGGACTTAAGTGATCATGGCTGTCCACAACTTCGCGTCTTTTTGTAGCTCTTAATAAACTTTGTCCTACTGTTATTTTTCCTAAACCCTGTCCCGCCATCCGATTACTCAAGCTCACTATGTTACGTGTTCATTTCCTCTTTTTCTTCTTGCCCTCTATCTGTCCCGTGAGTATCACATTTTCCAAGCCTTCTTTCCTCATCATGTGCCTTAGAAACCTCAACTGTCTCTACCTGATGTTAAGTATAAGTTTCTTTTTTGTTTTCATTTTCTAAAACATCGTCGTTGCTCACGTGTTCGGTCTCCGGTATCCTCAGCATCTTTCTGTAGAACCCCATTTCTTTTTCTTCAAATCTCTCCTTCATCTTTGAGGAGATTGTTCAGCACTCATTGTCATACAGGAGGACAGTTTAGTACTCTTTTCCTTATTTCTAGCGAAGATTTATCTATTTCTTAGTAGTCTGCTTGGCTTTTGGAATGCTTTCTTGTATATACCAATATGTCTTCGGATTTCAGTGTCACTCTTTCCGTCTTCGGTCAAAACACTTCCCGCAGAGTTAAATTTCCGCACTTGTTTGATTTTGATATCTCCGTTTTCTATAAAGAAAAATGAGAGAGAAATTGACTTGTCCTCGAAGAGCGTAAAATGATCTGATTTCGAAAAGGTCATAATTATAATCAGACCGTTGTTTGAATCATACAACATCAAATAGAAATTCTATTTTCAGATATGAAATACGTGATCGTACAATTCAGTAAGGAAGTAAAGGAAACCACTGCGTGATATTCAAGTCGACCTGGGTCACTAGAAATTCTCCCACGTGCGTTGAAATGGAAAATTAAAAAAACAACAAAAAAAAACTATTAGGTTGGTGCAAAAATAATGTCGGTTCTTGACGTTAAAAAATACGTCAAAAACGACATTATTTTTGAACCAACTTAATAGTTCGTTGTAAGACGACAGAAATAGCAGAATGCGGTCGAATTCACCCAAGAAGTATAATTACTAGTCTTCATTTCGAAGACTGTTATTAGTCTCAGACAAAGGTCTTAGAGATTTCCTAGATTTGTATTTTGATTGAACCACCTGCAACCCACTACCAAATATGATATTTTTCGGTTACGTTTTAAGGAGCAAAACAAAAGCACCAATGGTTCAAACGATCCCGAATACGTAGGAAATATCCAATCAAAACTGATGTATGAATTTGGAAGGTCCTTTTGATTTGAACAAAAATATCATCTTTTCATGGGTGAAGGAAAACTATTTCGTTCGCGCAAACAATTTTTAAAACATCGTCAGTGATGGATCTATAATAATATGATTTTAATGGACAAATGACTTCCCGAACAAGATTTCTGTCGAATATGTCTGAGCTATATAAAAAAACAGAAAAAGTTCCCGACAGATGAATCGGATAACGTACAAGAGATGATAGCAGATCTGATAAGTTTGATATCGGACGGAGGAAAGTTTTAAAAAATCTGCTCAAAGCGAGCTCACAATTTCTAATATACACAATAAAACAGTCTTTGTTTTCATAGTTGAATACAAAAACATTTACGCGCATGCGTATATGCAGTCAGAATACACACGGAACCTCCTCCCCGACATATGCAGTCATTGAGAAAAGCAAACTGGGGGGAATGGGTTGGGCGAGTTAACCTGCTTACTGCCTTGAGTTCGATCCTCACTGAGTGGACTACACATGCAGTCACGAGCCAGATAAAGTTAAGTTAAGTTAAGCAACGAACCATTAAAACGACTGGAGGAATCTACCTGGATAAATAAAATCTTAACCTCTTCAAGTCTAAGGTCAACTCTTATCTATCCTACATATTCTTATAATCTGTACTTATTCCTTTAAAACAATACAAATACACAATTCAGTAACATTCTATATTGAGTGGCTCCTGGGCCTTACATTCACTGAGAATTTGAGTTAAATAATCTTCGCGTAAGATAGTAGTTAACGTGAGAGTTTTTCAGATGATTTACTGTTTTATAGTGAGCTCAATCCTCATTGGGCGCTCCATATATTTCGTCTCGTGTAAGACTAAGTTAAGCTAATGAACCATTAAAAAAACAATAACAAAAAACTTATCTCGCCGTAAGGTAATGGTTAACAAACTTATTTTTCAGATCATTACTTCTGTATACTGAGTGACTTCCTCACCGGGTGCCATACATTTATATTCTTGTACCAGACTTAGTTAAGCATAGTAAATAACCGTTTATTCATCAATTAAATGGCGCCTCGCTGTAGGTAACGATAAGCGAACTAGTTTCAAAAACCATAGGTGAGCTCTATCTTGAACGGCTGCTGTAGACTTGTGGCCTTGTGCCAGACTTATTTAAGCTTAGTAAACACTGTTCAGGAAAATGTATGTGGGCAGGTCTGAATTTCAATATGAATCTATTTTTTTAAGTAGATGAATCAAATGAATAAACTATTTACTTTAGAACGTTACCTTCGAAAAGAAAATCTAAATTCTTGTTTCAAGTGGACCCTCTTCACTTAACATTTCGTCATTAAACAACAAAACATTTCAACTTAAAAATTATTTATAATTTTTCTTCTTATCATTTATACCTTACGTCTACTCCTCTCTATTCACCTCTTCAGATTACCTCCTTCAGTAGGACCCCTACCAAAGCCATCGATGTAACTGCTCCATTAAATTTCTATATTCTCTTCCTATCTTCGTTTTTATTTCACTTTTATTGATCTGATTACACCAATGGTAATAATTATATAATTGGTGGTTAGGTGGACCTCCTTCAGCTCAGAAATCGTGAGTTGCGATGTCATAAATCGAAACAAAGTTTCCTATAAAAGGTGAATGCGCTGTACTAATCGTTGTCAAAAGAGCAAGACTTCAAGATGCGGTAAGTCGAGCAAGATAATCTTTTTGTCTTAATTCAAAGGGGTCTTTGTCATTTTCTTAAGCTCTGTCTTGGCCAAACATATTTGCTTACTTTCTATTTACTTTAAAGCAAATACGCTAATTCATTTTTTCTCTTTATTATTCTCACTCTCTGTGTGTTCACACCATTATTAAATTATAGTTCTCATTGGAGATTAAGTGAGAAAAAGTCACCTCAAGACTATGACAATTCTCTTTACTATTCCAGCTCTTTGCAGTAAGGCTTTTATCTAGACGATTCTAAGATCTTTGCTGGTTTTCAGTTTCACCACTGTTTTTGTTTTCTCTTGACTCTTAGGAACTGTTCCTAGTTCTCTAATAACGACTAGCACAACTGTTCACTAACATCTTTAGTTCCATGGCAAGGTCGAAACCAATATCTTGACTATTTTCAAACTGGCACTTTAGTCTGTAATTTTCATATCTATTTTTCTTTTGTGCGACATTATTTCTTATTGCTAAAAACGTTATTTTTAGTGAGTCCACATATTTGAGTTACTATCTTTGCTATATTTTCTATTCTTTTAATCAATGAAGTTAATAACAACCGGCCTGGATTGAGAAGTCTTACTAAAGAAATAATGTGCCTCCAATAGTCGTGGTCGGTCAGAATAGAGAAATACTCTATTTAATATGAACTCTCTACATTCATAGGTAGTTTAGCTAGGGTGCCTTGACATGGTGTAATGGTTACCAAACTTGTCTCACTAGAACAATTACTACTGAGTCATGAGTTTGATCCTCACTATGTGCCATATCCTTTCGGCCTTGTGCCACATATAAGTTACATTTAGAAAATCGCCATAGTTAATTTAGCTAAGAAGAGGAATTAAAAAAGATTAATGTATTTTAAATGTCTTTTTGTTAGTCTTTTTTTTCTTCTTGTCTTCTGATAACGTTCTGACTTTAACAATGTTAAAATCTTTAATACAACAATCATTTGTTTTCATATTCACTCATCCAATCATAGTCACACGTAATCCTTCTACGGGTATTTGCTTAGTGCTATAGGGCTAAATTAATCCTTTAGGAAATAGGCGTAGAGAAAGTCAGCTCTCTCTTAAGCAGTCTCTATTACTCCTATTTCCCCATGTGTGTCTTTTAATTCTTCCAACCAAGCGAACTTGTCTCAGTGTCTGAGCCGCCCACTCAGCAATGGTGTTTCTGATCCAAAAAGAAATTCTGTTGCTTTGATTTCTTCGTAACAAGCATATTTAGCAACCCTCTACCTTGAGTGGCACTTGGACCTTGTATTGGTTGAAAGATAGTAAAACAAAATAAAACACATGTTCTTATCGTTCAACACTACTAGATCTGGTCTATTGTCATCGAATACGCGATTTGATTTAACGATTCTCTGTTTCATTCTGTTATACATTCTCACTGATTTGCATTTCCGTGTTCACAAGAACTAGATTCAGTCTTTCACGATTTGATCGTCTAAGCGGTCTGGATAGCAAAATATGAGACTATCTGATTCTTTTTATTTTCTCGTAAACACTGGCTTGTTCTCATACCATTTTTTTGAAAGTGTTAACTCAGCATTTTTATTTTTATCTTAACATAACAGGCTGTAATACTTTAATCATTGTTTGCAACTATGTTTCGCTTTTTAGATGCCCCCTGTTTAACCCCGCCATAACTTTTTCTTGACAAAGTTTTTATTTGTCACTTAAATTTTAATAATTCTATTTGTACATGTTGAATTTCCTCTTCAGTGAGGCTTTTCACTTGCAATGAAATTACAATTGATAAATACTTAAATATTCTCTGTAGGAATCTTATACTTAACATGAGAAAGAGACAGTTGAACATGCTAAAGCAAATAATTTGGAAAGAAGGCTTGGAAAATCTGATACCCAAAAGACAGATTGAAGCTAGAGGGACCGAGGAAAAAACACATAGCATACTTAGTGAGTTTGAGTAAACGGCAGGTGGAATAGGGTTTAGAGAAATAACAAAAATACATTTATTAACAGCTACAAAGGACAAGAAAATATGGAGAGCCATGATCGCCTATGTCCTGAGGTGAGAAGGCACATAAAGAAGACTTGATTTGATATTAAGCAATGCTGTCATCTGGATGGTTTTCATTCTTCTGAAGAGAATAATTTTTTCAACCTCGTTGCAAACATTACTGGAAATGTTCAAAGTACACTAACAATGATGGGTACTACCGTCATTTTAATATTTCATGATATTCACGTTTGAATGTCGTATGCTGTTTTTTTTAATGTTTGCTTAATCCACTGGCATTATTGATGATATTAAAATATGGAATTTTATTATTACATAAAATATTGTTAATTGTTACTAATTTTTCACGTTACCTTTCACTTCCAGTAAACTTTTGCGTCTTAGTGGCATTATCGCCTTACAACAAAAAGTAGCTGAAATTAAGATGAAAGAAATACTCATAAAAAATAATAATCATTATGAGGGCCGAATAAATGCCTTTCTAATCAGATTTTGTTATGTAGACGAGGTGGGGAAATTTTAGCATTCCCTAGTATTATTATTATTATTATTATTTTTATTTTCTTTGCTTTCTGGCGTTTACACATTTCTTTCCGGGTCCCACCCAGGGACCTAAGGTTAGAAATGGCATCATGACACTTTTCACTGACAAGAAAAAAAAATTACATAGATAAAGCCCTTCGTAAAGTGTGGGCTATACTTGTCAGAACAATTTTTGTATCTCCTTGAGGCATGGGCTTCCAGGAATCCCTGCAATTAGTCTACTGCAATCTTTTCCAACCAGTCCTAGGGCTTCAACTACAACAGGGATTGTTGATATTCCCATATGCCACATTTTCGAGACTTCTATTTCAAGGTCCTTGTATTTTGACAGCTTTTTGAATATTTTCAAAGATACATTGCAGTCAGCAGGGACTGCCATATCAATAAGGAGGCACCGTTTTTGTTTGTGGTCTTTAATAACAATATCTGGGCGGTTGGCCTTGATTGTTCTGTCAGTGTGAATTGTGTAGTCCCATAGAATTGTAACAGGTCCTATCTCCGTAACCGGGTCTGGGTGGTGTTGGTACCAGTTTCTTTCGGTTTCCTTCCCGTAGAAGTTGCAGATTTTCCAATGCAGATATTGGCCCACTCTGTCATGTCGGGTTTTATATTCAGTGGGCGCCAACATCGTGCAACCTGATACAAGATGATCAATCGTTTCTGGATATTTATCACAGAATCTGCATTTTGGGCTCACACAATATTTTCGTATATGTGCTTGATAATTCCTAGTTAGCAAGTATTGGTCCTGCGCAGCAAGGATAAAACCTTCAGTTTCCGCTTTCAACCCTGCACTGCGTAGCCACTGATGGGTACGGGTTTTGTCTACATCAGCTTTTTTGATACGGGCAGAGTATTGGCCATGAAGCGGTTTATCTTGCCATCGCTTCTGTATCTGGTCGGTTGCATTCGTCTTTGCTGTCTTTTTCAAGTATTTTGCAGTTTCAGCCGGTGTATTGTGCTGTAGTTGCATCTCTACGCCCATTTGAAGCTCCATTTTGAATTTGTTAGCTTCTTTCATTACGGAGTAAAGACGCTTACTACTTTCATGTTCCATCCAGTCTTCTGTAGTTTCCAAGTATCTTTGGAGGCCAATTGTTGTAGTTTTGTAGGACAGTTCTAGTTGAACTAATCCTCTGCCTCCTTCGGATCTGGGCACATACAGACGATCAACATCAGCTTTGGGATGATGCATGCGATAGCAAGTGAGAAGCTTTCTCGTTTTGGCGTCCATTCGCTTAATTTCAGCTATGGTCCAGTTAAGGACATTAAAGCTGTAATGCACCACTGGGACAGCCAATGTGTTTATAGCTGATATTCTATTTTTTGAGTTTAGTTCAGTATTTAGTATCAGACGTACACGCCTGTAGTACTCTTTTCTTATTTTTTCTTTCATTTGGGGGTATTGTATGCCATCTCCTTCGCTAATTCCTAGGTACTTATAAGCTTCTTCATGCTCCAATTCCCTAATCTTTGTGACAAAATCTAAATCTATTGAGGGTGTTTCTGTAATTCTACCTTTCTTGAATGTTACTTTTGCACATTTATCTAATCCGAAGTCCATACCTATGTCGTTACTAAAGTATTTTACAATATTGAGGAGGCCTTTCAACTCATTGTCGTCTTTGGCAAAGAGTTTGAGATCATCCATGTATAGTAGGTTTATTATTATTATTATTATTATTATTATTATTATAATTATTATTATAATTATTATTATTAATATGTTATGCGTTAATTATTCTTTTTTTGTTTTTTCAGTCTGACACCGATATTATTTCTGGCTGTACTGCCATGCTTTGCCATTTGTCTGACGCCAATCTCGGACGAGCTTTGCCAAAAAGCTTACGAGAAGGCGAGTAGAAAAATAAGATTTGGTCGTGATTTTGGAGGTTTGAGAGCAGAACGGGGCAATCGGGGTGTTGGCCGAAGAGGTGGTTTAAGAGGAACTTCAGATGTTGCTGGAGCTGACGGTACTGTTGATGCCACTGGGACCGCAGGTGCTGCCGGTGCTGCTGCTGGTGCCGCAGGTGTAGCTGCTGGTGCTGCAGGTGCAGCTGCTGGTGTTGGTGCTGGGGTTGCTGGTAACGCTGCTGCTGTCGCCGCTGCAGCTGCAAGAGCTGCCGGTGCTACTGACACAGGTAAGTCAATTTTTGTTGCATTGATCCAATCGACTTCCGCTCCGCTATTTTGTGCTTCATTTTATCACTTGGTGACTAGGAGAGTTTTGCATTTTGTTCCAGTATCAAATGTTGATTTTCATGGAAATTAAGCCAATTACATGCATATATATATATATATATATATATATATATATATATATATATATATATATATATATATATATATTCGAACTCGACTCTCCGATTCCTCATTGCATGCCACTATCTATAGACCATCCGAATATTCAGAGTTCGAATTCAAGTTGAGTTTCTTAAATTCACTTCCGGTCAAATACCCTTGGGGAAGGTATGAATCCATTTTTTCGTATTCCCGTTGTACTAGATTAAACAGTAAGGTAGACTGGTCTCTTTAGCCTTGTTGTCACACTGTCTACAAGAAGAGCAACTCTGAATTCAAAACCTGAGGGGAACTTTCCGAAGAACTTGTGGCGCACTATGTCCGCTAGTTCTATGTATTTGGTCCTTCCGAAAAGAGTCGTTGGTTCTGTACAAGCCTTCATGACTATTATGAAATGCTATTGGCAGGCAGTCTTGGTGTTCGGCTCTAAGAATTGTGCTTCTGGACACTTAGACATCGAAAACGACAGGAGAAACCATCGTCATCATCTCTCTCTCTCTCTATCTCTCTCTCTCTGTATATATATATAGATATGTGTGTGTGTGTGTATGGGAGAGTGTGTGTAGATAGACAGATAGATAAGTCGATAAGGCAGCAGTTTAATGAAAAATTTGTTTGCACAGTAAATATTTATATTTGACATCTCAGCCATCACGCCGATAGAACATTATACAGTGAAAATTTCAGATCAAAATTCAATAACTACACGTAAAACTAGACATTTATCGATTTTACATCTATTTTAAAATTTATTGAATAAATATATAATCTTATTGATACATATTCGTTGGTTTTAGTTTAGTCTGGCACAAGGTCAGAAAAATGGTGCAAATGTTATGATTGAACTTAGGATCAACAACTAAAGCTCTCAGAGATTGCCTGTCATTCTGGAGTTGTCGCTCTTAGGTTGTTTACCAAGCTTGGCTTTGTCTGGCACAAGGCTACAAGTCTAGCCGCTCAATGGGGATCTAGATTATTACACAGTGATAATGCTCTGAGCCAAATAATATTATTTATTCTAAATTTATCTTTCAAGTGGTTGCTGCTGCTGCCGCCGCTGCAGATGCCGCCGCCACCGCCGTCGCCGCTGGAGCTGACGCCGCTGCCATCGCCGAAGCCGCCGCCGCTGCCGCCGTTGCAGCAGCCGCCGAAGCCAACATTGAAGCCGTGACCAACGCCACCGCCGCCGCCGTGACCGCCGCCGAGGCCGTCGGCGCCGACGCTGACGTCATTGCCCAAGTCGTTGCCGCCGCTGCCGCCGCCGCTGTTGAGGCTTCTGCAGCCGGTGCCGACGACGTCGCCATCGCTGAAGCCGCCGCCGTCGCTGCCACCGCCGCCATCGACGCAGCCATCGTCACTGCCAACGCTACCGCCGCCGCTGCCCTTATCAATGCCGAAGCCGCCGAGACATTGGTCAACGCTGACCTTATCATTGCTCAGACTGGACTTATTTTTGTTGAGACAACCAGGTTAATCCAAGAGATGTAAGTAATCTTTCTATTTATGGCAGGAAATCGACTTTGCTATTTCGTCATACGAAGGGGTTGCCGAAAAGTTCTCAGCCCTACCAACAACCGCTTTCAAAAGACTTTTGATGAGTGGCAATTTGCTCTGATTTTGCATTGTGAGTTGGGCCGAGAACACAATTATCAATGCGAATGTCATATAAAATAATCCTCAGACGGCCTGAAGATACAATCGCCTAATAGCAATGATTAACGTTTATAATGTTTCCTACACGAGAGATTTCAGTAAAAGTTTTACTGTATTAATATTTCTTTTTGCATTTACATAAGTAGCAAAGTAATCATTCTAAGTAACGCGGTTAATCGAAATAAGTTCTGCATAATTATGTTATTGATTAAACAACTCAACAATTGACATGTCCTAATATCAACTGAACCAGCAAGTATCAATGACAATATTTTGAAAAGCGACTAATTAAACCTCGTTCTGTAAAGAAAATGTATAAACCCACTTCCATATGTTTAGGTTTTATTATAATTCTATCATAGCTTTTAAAAACAGTAAACATTGTCGAGGAGTGAAGGTAGTTAAAATAATAGCGGTGTCATGGGAAAAACCGTCCTTTTTTTGCGAATACAAAGATCCATGTTTGCTACGTTGTAATTGTCGATTTTTCATATCGATTATTCTAATTATTATTCTAATATCTACATCTTTGTTACTGTCAGGTCACACAAAGTAGTAAATAATTTTTGTTACTTGAAGCGTTACTCCAGTATCAATTTAGTGTACGCTGTTTACACTGAATGACCTGTTTATCTCCTTTCTGTTTGTTTACAGCAGCGTCTGTATTGTTAGAATTGCAATGATCTACAAGCCTATTTTTCATTATCTTTATTATGATATTTAAATCCAGGTTGGATCAAGGACTTATCGATGCTGAGAATCTAGTGACCGCTATTCAACCTCCTCTGGATTTGGTGGCTGCGTGTCCATTTGCTGCTGCCCTTGCATGTGATGCTGCTTCGCCCTACCGAACAGCTGATGGATCTTGCAACAATCTTCAGTTCCCTTATTTTGGTCGATCCAACACACCCTATGAAAGATACTTACCCGCTGCCTACGCTGATGGTAAGTACAAAGTCAATAGAAAAAAAGTTCTTCTTTTTTTATACTGTGCCTTGTAACATTAGTATCACGTTAATCCGTATCGAACTGTGACGCATTCTCGATGGTCGAGTTATTGTCGAAAATATGGAAGCCTTTACATGCCAGATAAGGAACAATAACATTACGGACCCTCTAGGTATATAGCTGGAGCACCAGACCAGATACGACAGCAATATTCAATGCACGGATGAATGGTAAATTTATAAATGTGCAAGATGGATTCTGACAAGAAAAACTGTCGGGCACGATACAGTGAATCAACTTTCCAAGCAGCAGACCTAGCAATTGATTCAATGTAATCATTCCGTTTCTTGTTAGTAGAAACACAAGAAGTTGCAATGAGTTTCTCTCCTGGAGGTTAACATCAGCCATACTTATGGAAGGCAAGAAATGATCTCTATAGGGATTAAAAGAAGATTCGCATCTTAAAGAAACATTAAACTTTACAAGTTTTTTTTTCTTGCCCCAGTTGACAATTGATTGGAGGCCATTTTTGTGAGCAGCTGTCAATTTTAATTTGTCGGATCTATCGAACTTACAAATAAGAAGTAAATAGGTGAGTCATCAGCATAAATACCTAGTTGGGAAATTGTTGGCATCTAGAAGGTCGTTGATGAAGATGGGAAACAAAACAGATCCAAGGATAAAGCCCCGAGCCCCCCCCCTCCACATTATATGGAAAGAGAATGACACAATTTGAAGATATATCTTAATATAGTCGCCGAGATACGTCCTTTAAAATAAAGGTTCGCTGAAAATTTTCATTGTTTAACTGCTATGGATGAAATGTGGGTGTTTCGTCAAAATAATAAAGTAAGAATTGTATCTTCGTTTACTTCGCATTACGTTTTATTCAAATCCTGATTACTTCAATTACTCTTGGCCTGTCTGTGGCACGAGCGGGTCCCGTGACCTTGTCTAACACGTGGAGCCCACATTCTTTTCGCTGCTTGAAAGAATCTACCCTCTCTTTTCTCTAACGGTTCTCTATCTGTCAAATTGTTTACTTTCACCGGTATAGCTTTTTTCCGCATGTGTTCATCTCTCGAGGTCAGCACTTACAACGGCTGGGAGTCATCTCATATTAAATCAGCAGCTTGAATATTGGAGAAATATTGGTAGATGAAAATAAATATACTGTTGAATAAATAAATGAAAAACAGAGTATCTACTCAAATATGTCTGTCCGTTAAAAATAACGTTTAAACAATAATTTTTTATTTCTATCTATATCTAAATCTATCTATCTATCTATCTATCTATCTATCTATCTATCTATCTATATATATATATATATATATATATATATATATATATGAACAATTTTAGGGGAGAGAAGTATGACAAAGTAGAAAAAAAATCGTGTGATGCGTTTCGTCCTTGAGGTTTATATTTAGAATGATTCAATATATATATTTATATATATATATATATATATATATATTTATATATATATATATATATATATATATATATATATATATATATGCAACGAATGTAATTTTGGTGTTTAGGTATCGATCTGCCCAGGACGACTGGTGTTCTTGGCGGTGAACTTCCCGGTGCTCGAGTGATCAGTACCAGTTACCATGGTCTCAGTACCCCCGATCACCGTCACAATGAACTCACCCACTTGACCACACTCTTTGGTGTCTTTTTCAACCATGATCTTCAGGACTATACATCTATGCCTACATCTGGAGGTAAGTATACAAATTTATTTACTTCTTATTACGAACAGAATACGAACAGAAAAACAATGTCATCGAAGCTCTCTTGTCTAATCATCACCGTAATATAACAATTCAAAATCGATATTTGTATAAGCAATGTAATATTTATCATTATAATATCTCTTAATCTTAATCTCTTAATATTTATAATATCTTTATAATATTTAGCTTTATAATCAATGTAATGTTTATCTACGAAGTCAATAAATAAAATTTACAAAAATAAATAGAAAAAATTGAAAGAATTTTAAATATTCAAAAATAAATACTAATTTCAATGCAATATTTTCTTTTGTTAAAACATTCTTGTTTAAATGATTCTATAAATATTTTCTCCTTTAGGTGATTTGGTAGAACCTATCGATTGCTGTAACTCAGACAACACGTAAGTCAAGAATTTTATTAAGAAGGAATTTTGATGGGCGCCATTTGTTAAAATCATAATTTGATGAATGCCAAATTTGATGGTTGATGATCAATGGACTTGTTTAATCATTTCGACTGTGATCAAGTAAAAGCTCTTTACTATATTAGACAGCACACAGAAAGCATTTATTTTCCTAACGAAAAATAACATTTTCTTTGGCATTCAACTCCGAGAAATTTTCCTAAATCTGATAATAGCTAGAAAATGAATTCTTCATACTATTATTACGATATCTTCACCAGACGTCTCAAACCGTTTTGTTGACGACGTAGGCATTTACTAGTCTTTGGAGACAACATTAGGGTTGCTAACAAATCCCTGATGCATCTACCTACTCTGGTACATTTGTGTTTCTTCAACCGCAGAATTAATTTTATACCTATTCTAAGTGGGCCTTAATTACATTTTCTGGAAAAGATCAAGTTGGAAAATATTTGACATATTTCGCTATTTATTCGGCTTCATCAGAATTTGGGGGGAGCGAGGAAACGTGGGTGCGTTTCGTTTTTGCTTTAGTTCTATGTTTTCATTGGTCAGATAGATGTCACGTGTTACTGATAGATGTCACGTGTTACTCACATCACAAAATTCCCCAAATGGGAGTAGATAGGTTTGCCTATTGTTTATACGTCTACCATCTACCCCATAACTCTGATTTTTTTTACTATTTATGTATTTTTTTATTTATTTTTCTCTACAATAGGAGTATATTAGTTCCCCTATCATCCGGTTCACACCCTCCCCAAGTTTTTAAACAGAAGTAGAGGTTTATCCCTTGCTTCCTGTTTACGAATGGATTCTCGGTTCTTTCTGAAGTCCTCTTCCACATAATACTTCCAACGTCTCCGACTGAATCCTGAAAAGTTATTCACTAATAAAATCTTGACCTTTTCAAGTCTAGAGTTATCTTTCCTGCAATGCCCGAAGAAATCCACTTCTTGTTCTTTCTTGCGCTCATACAACACGATACAGTAACACTCCACCCTGAATGTCTCTTGGGCCTTGTATTAAGTGGACATTAGTACATATATAAAAAAAAAGATCGCAAAATCTGGCGTGAACATGACAAGTGTGTTTAAGCGCTCGGTTACGAGGACTTGTGACTTGGTGCTAACCTTTTTGTCTACTCGATTTAAATTACAAAGTTTAGGTCTGGATCGATAATATTGTAGATTCTTCAGTATAATTCGTTAATCTGAAACAAATTTCAGCTCACAACAAAGTGATACGAATGTTAGTTTATTTAGATTAAAGTTGGTAATTTTCAGCACATTAGATAATTTGAAACTGTAAAAGATGACAGTGACTATGACATTTGTAGACCAGTCTATGATATTAGCTTGCAACACTCATATTATTGTAGTTACCTACTAGGTTAACTTGCAATTTGAAGTATGTTACTATAAAAAGTGTGATTTTTTTCCTTTTCAGTGCCGTCTGTTATCCAATTGCTATCCCAGCCAATGACTCGTACTTTGGCCAATACGGAAGAACGTGTATGTCATTTGTCCGAAGCCTTTCGTCTCCGGCCCTTACATGTACTTTAGGTAAGTTATTCCACCCATTTTCCTTTTTCAAAACTAACAAATACAGTTTTGCCGCTTCGGGGGACTTTTATATAGGTGCAAATCAACTTCGGTAAGTGAGGGCCTTAGACATTGATGATCTTGTAACCAATCCAAACAAATGAGTCAGTACACTTTACTTTAGGACGACTGCACTCACCTCTACATACACAGCAGGTGATATCGGAAAGTTCAAAGAATACGACCATATAAAAATATATTTATATTAACATCACCTTTAGGTAATTCTTCACTTAATCGGCGTCAAATCAACTGCCATTTCCTGAACCGCGTAAATTTAATAAGACTAAGGTTTATACATTTATAATAATTAAACCTTGTAACAACGAGTAATGGCGGACTATGCAGCAAATAAATGCTGAACACACAGGACTGTTCTTTTACCGCTGACGACACCTAAATTCGTGAAGATGCGACGTGAACAATTCCTCAGTTGTCCCAAACTGTCGACGCAGTTCATGATTGAGACGCATCCAAAGATTTTCCACGTTTTGAATATGGATGGTGTCATCATCAGGATCCACAGGTTAATAACGACGTCATAAGATTACATCCCATGGTTGATTTGCTTTGATTAAATTAAATCAAAACATATAAACATATAAAATGACAGTTTCTTTTACGTCGTTTAAGTGAAACAGAACTTTGATATTGTTTTACGCCACTGATGCGAAAGATTTCCCTACTCATATATATATATATATATATATATATATATATATATATATATATATATATATATATATATATATAGGCTTAATACACATAAATATTGTCATTTAGCTGATTGATTTTATATTAAGAATTCTTGTCGCCTAAATACACACACACACACACACACACACATATATATATATATATATATATATATATATATATATATATATATATATATATATATATATATATATATATATATCAGAATTTTGACACCAGAGAACCCATATATAGATTTGAAAACATAGGGAAGCATTTAATATTTTAATATTTACGAACGTGTTGTTGAAAATGATTCTTAAAGAATATATATATATATATATATATATATATATATATATATATATATATATATATATATATATATATATATATATATATATAGAGGGGTCCGGTTGTAAGACATGCCAAAGGCGTGTAATGGATTGGTAATAGCTGCTGCTGTTGCTCACATTTGCGTGTTTATGTACGTATTTACTAATTTCTTACAGGTTCAGACACACACACACACACATATATATATATATATATATATGTGTGTATATGTGGGCTTAATACACATATAAAATTTGTCACTTAGCTGATTGATTATATATTAAGCACCCCGACACCAGCGTTTCATCGACGATGCTTTTTGTAATCGCTTAGTCCACTCATCAGGAGGTATCAGCCGCTATCTGACGATTTTCTCATTTTCGTTATTTTTACATTAAGTTTAAATATAATTTATGCTCTTTTCATTCGTATTAGATTGATTTTTTCTTTTGCATGTGTGTATGTTTGTGTATGCTTTTGTATGTGCGTATACCTGTACTTGTGTGTACGCTTTTGTATATGTACATACCTGTACTTGTGTGTATGTTTGCATATGTAGAATGTCGTGGTTATTTCATTTTCAAAATGTTCGAAGAAACTTCGGATTTGAAATCTCATCTTTGATATAAGATAAATCTAAATAATTTGAATGTTCCATTGTTCTTTTACAGGACCCCGTGAGCAATTGAACACAGCTACTGGCTACGTCGACGCCTCTCAAGTGTATGGTTCTGACATTGACAGACAACTACTTTTGAGAGCAATGACAGGAGGTAAGGATCCCTAATTCTAGATACTTTTAGTCTTTTCTTGCAAACAATTTCTCTCAACAGGCAATAGCCATTTCCATGAATGATAGAGCAGGACACCCCAAGTTGTGAACTTTCCTCCATTATCAGAGGTAGGTGTTCGAACCCGTGTAAAGAAGTAGAATTTCGAACATCGGTTTTAAGTGATGACTGACTCTCCTCTATATAAGATTGGTGAAGGATTACCGCGGCGTGGTGTAAGGGTTAGCAAGCTTGTTTCGCTAAAACAGTTACGACTGAAAAGTGAGTTCGATCCTCCTTGGGTACCCCAATAAGTTCGGCCTTGTGCTGCGTTTAAGCTACGCTTAGAAAATCAATATAAGATTGGGAAAGTGATCTCTATCCATTTTAGCAACGCTAATATCAGAAGAATGAAATAGTAAAAATGAGTACAAACACATGTATATATTCTGTGTCCTTTTATCATATCTTTTTCTATGTATTATGTCTCTTCAGGACGACGGCGATCATGGCTCTCCACAACTCCCTATTCTTTATAGTTCTGAGCAATCTTTTTGTGATCTCTCCTAATCCCTGTTCTTCCAACCATTTACAAAACCTCGCTAAGTAGGTTATTCGCTGCTTTCTTCTTGCTTTCAATGTCTTGTGAGTGTTGAATTTTCTAAGCTCTCTATCCACATTATGTGTCCTAGGAATGTCAACTCACTTTTTCTGATGTTAAGTTTAAGTGTCCTTTTCCTTTCTATTTTCCTAAAAACTTTACAGTTCTCTCTCCTTAATAATACGTTTTCATATTCAATAACACTCAGTAACCCCTTGCGTCGTAGTGGTTTTATTGCCTTCCTTGGAGTAAAATGAGTAAATTATATACTTGTCAAGGTTGGCAATAACTGTAACAGCTTTATACTGTTATTGCAATATATTATAATTATACCGAGGGAGCATTCTCTTGGGAGTCGGTTCCGCAAAGCAGGGTTTCGTGGGGAGATCTCACCAATGGAATACGAAAGGAATGAGGGTGGTTTGCTCACAATGTGGGTAACATGGTGTCTCTTAACCGTGAAGGTTAAAACTGGTGGAACTAAAGCAGCTGGCGCATGTTGTTAAAATTCTTGAAACATTTTGCCCACCCCAAAGTTTACATGCAGTTTTCTGTGTTTGTGCGCGCATATGTGTCTGCATATGTGTGCGTACGTGCGTAAGAGAGAGTGAAATTAGAAAAAAATACAGAGAGAAAGAGAGGGAGGGAGGGAGGAGTTTACGATTTCTTTTTTTCCTGTTGGTTGAAAGAACCAGAACAATCAAGAACCATCTTGTCAAGAATATCAATCAAGTCTAAATGTGCCAATTCCAAAACTTTCAGGTCGTATGAGAACCACTCCAACAGATGATCTGGACTTGATGCCCCAAGACAATACAACCTTCTGCAGAGCCTCCGAAGGAAATCTATGTTTCATTGGTGGTGAGTATCATATTATTATTGCTATATCCTTACATGTTATAAGCGATTATGACTCTCCACATCTACCCTTTTCTGTATTATATGTGAATTGTCACGCATTGTTGGTAAGTAGTGTTCCGTTGACTTCTCTACAGATCGAAATTCAGTTTTCATTCTATTAGACTGGTTGCCAACCAAGGCAAGAGAGCCTAGTATATACTGCTATTTACCCCATAGCTTGAAGAATCACATCTGTAGGAAAGTGAACATAACATATTGAGCCCGAAATTTGAACTCTCACCGATACACTTTACAATAACAGCACAATTATTTTAGCATGTTCTAAAACCACATTTTCCTGTTATCTACCACATCACAAGTAAAAATGTATTTAATCCATGTCGACCTTATGAGAGTAATCAGTTATATTTTCGTTTTATCGAAACATTGAAATGATTCATTATAATTCCATGAATGGTCATTCTTTTATTGTTACCACAAATCTGTACTTCTCCAATTAATGCTAATGATAACAGAAACCGTTTCCTAATAAGGAAACACTTGGAAACATAAGGAAACATTGACAGAGCAATCAGTACTGTGGTCGGTTGAAATTTATAAAATCTTTCTCTTATTCAGAAAAAATAAGTTTCACAAGTTCAGTAGTTGTTATCGCTCTTTCTCTTGTTGAAGAAGGTTTCCTTTCTAACCTTTTGTTTGAAGTAGTGTGGAATGTCAGCATCTTGATTATGTCATTGTTTTCTCTTTGAGGTTTCTCTCCATATTTGCTCAATGCAGGTGATGCGCCATGTTTAGATGGCCAGGGAAGTAGATGACTCATAAATTCTTGTTTTGATTTTTTGGGGGGGAGGGGGATTTTGAAATGATTCATTTTAATTGCTTTCTTCTTTAAATATCATAGGTGACGGCCGAGTGAATGTCCAGCCGATGATGATGTCCTTACATCATTTATTTGTCCGTGAACATAATCGTCTTGCCGACATTCTTAGCGCTGCCCATCCAGACTGGACCGACGAAGTGGTTTTCCAAGAAGCACGAAGACTGGTTATTGCTGAGATGCAACATGTCACCTATAACGAATACCTACCCGTGGTTCTCGGCCCCACTTTGATGGAAACCTATAACCTGAATGTCCTCACCCAGGGCTATACCACATACATCGATAACATTAACCCGGCTATTCGTAATGGTTTTGCCTCAGCTGGAATTATCTACAGCCATTCAGGCCTTCGAAGTGTGGCCACCATTGGAGACACACAGAATCCACTCAGCTCTCTTTTCTACAACTCTGATGTTTTTTACAATGGTGTTGATGCACCGACTCTTGTTTTCCAAGGGCTTACTAGTGATATGGCTCAGTCAGTTGACAGGTAAGGGATAACAAAATCACTACAAACGAAAAACGGGGCAACTTGCTGGAATGTTTATTTTTGTGATGTCAAAAATCAGTTAACAGATTACATGATTCTGGAAAAAAATTACATTTCTTCTGGAAATACAAAGTAGATTTGTTAGTGAAGTTATCATGAAATAAAAAAAAACTATTGTCTCTCTTGTGTCGTAGACAATCTTAGCCTTTTCTAAGAATATATTTAAAAATTTGTGCTTGTTTATTGAATTTGATAAATAAAAGGGCATAAATGTTAGTTTTAATGGATGCGCCTATTTGAATAGACGCTCCGTTTATTTATTGAGATTCGTCTACCAGCGGGAATATTTGAAAAATCTTATTAAAGACAAATATGCGTTCTCCGGCAGGATTCGAACCTTCATCCCCTTTGCCATGAGAAACCATCGTTAGATCCGACGTGATTTAGATCGACTCAGCCACGGAGTGTGACCTCGATTATTCGAAGTTGAATTATAAACGCAAATAGTTCTCAGATTCTCGAAACATTCGTGTTTTGGAAGAATAGAAAGAGGTGTTTATTCTGAGGCAGTAGAAGATAGACCGGCTTCTACTTTAATACATATAAAGAAATATATATATATATATATATATATATATATATATATATATATATATATATATATATATATATATATATATATATATATATATATATGAAGCCAGAATATGTTATACACAGACAGTACTGACAAGCATACACCTCGTTGGAAACAAAAGGTTACACCCACCTTACTCTGCATACAGAAAGGTATATTCACTTTACTCTTGATGAAGAAGGGTACCTTCACTTTATTCTGGAGGCAGAAGGGTACACCCACATAACAAAGATGGGTGGAAGAAAAGAAAGAGAACTAGTTTGACTATTAAGGGTAAACGGGTAGACATTTTCTCATTTAAAAAATGAAAATATTTTATTCTTTTATTTTATTAAATCACGATGTTAATTTTGTGACTGTTGTTTAGGAAAATTTATTTCATTTGTGGTGCGTAAAAAGATGATGATAATTTATCTGTTTTGGTAACATATTTCAAAAAATCTTTCTAATTAGCAAACAATAAATAGGTTACAACTGGAATACAACTAATTTCTTACTATCATCTTGCAGCGTGTTGGTAAATCGGTAGACTTACGAAAATGTCTCTGATTTTAGACTAACGAGCATGTAGAATTTAAACTTTAGTCTTTAAGACCAACACTGAATTAGTCTACGTACAAAACTTTTAATATTAGCGCTTGCCTTTAAATACTTGATATAGACAGAATTGGGCACGTGGTCAATTTGTCAGGAAGCTGATTCCTTGATGTTATCGGCCTGTAGGGACGATTCCAACGTGCGGCATCTTTGCCTGAAAAGCTTTCTGCTTTGTGAGTTAAAATTGGGCAGACGGCACTATTTGACAGCCGTCTAGCTAGCACGAAGTCGCAAGTCATCGTGACCGAGGGTATGAGCGTACTGGTCTTGTTCAGACTGTTGATCAGGCCAGCTAATGTATGGTCCGCTCAGGATAGTTGCATTATCTGTGGGTGTTGAGTAAACACAAATATGCCTGAGCGGGCATCTGCAATAGGGATTGGCTAGCAGACAGGCATACTCGCATACAAGCAACTTACTATTCTATTAATTTTTATCTGACGTAATTATTTTTCTGGAGATCATTACTTTTTTGAAGTCGCAAAATGAAATAAGTAATAATTAACTAAACACTGTCTTAATGTTTTTTTTTTACCAGGTTGATGACTGATGAACTGACCAATAAACTTGTGGAAACTGTTCCAGGAAATGGTTGGGATTTGGCCGCTCTGGATGTACAAGCTGGACGTGACAATGGACTACCAACATACAACACTTGGCGACAATGGTGTGGTTTGACTGTGGCCGAAAATTTCACAGCACTTCCTGATCATGATGAAGCTGATATTAACATTTTGCAGACTCTCTACACGTAAGAGATTTTCTAACAAATAAACAAATAATGTTGAAACTCCAGACATTGAAAAGCTTCATTATCCCACGCCATTATTTAAACGAATATCTTCATTCTTACTGTTTTCATATCAAAATTATTAGGTTGGTGCAAAAATAATGACGTAATAATGTCGTTTTTTGACGTTAAAAAATTCGTCAAAAAACGACATTATTACGTCATTATTTTTGCACCAACCTAATATCTTGATATCAGGTTCAAAATAGATATATTCAAGGATATATACATTTTCATATACCAGGAAAATCAATGACAAAAGGAAATATTTTCGAGTCATGCTTTTCGTCCTTGACAACATCATTGAACAAAAGTGATTTTGACGCATGTTTAGGGATAAATAAATGTAAATGTCACTTTAGTCCATGTCTGCTTTAAATGTAAATGTCACTTTAGTTCTATGCAGTTCAGAAGGACGAAACACAACAAAAATATTTTTCCACTTTGTCTTTGTAGGATTATTTACGAAATTTCCCAATACATTTATTGGATCATATCATAATTAATATATACATTAAAGTATATAGATATATTCTATGATATTCTATACTGCAAATATTCTTTCTCAGTTTCAGTTTTATCTATCTATCTATCTATCTATCTATCTATCTATCTATCTATCACATTCTTTTCATTATCCATCTGTTCATGTTTAACTATTTATTTTGAGTTTATCTTAAGCTTAATCTGAGATCTTTTCTTGAACATATCCCTGAGTCAGAAAAGTAGAATTTCACAAACTAAAAAAGAAAAAAAAATATCTGTAAATATCGTAATCTGACGCAGAAAAATTATCAATCGATTCAATACACACGTACAACCACATACTAATCGGTACTTATCGACATAGAGGTATCATTTGTTACTTTGAATCTAAATATTTTCCTCAAGTAAAATCCATTCTGGTTCCTCTTGTCTTTCAGGAGCGTAGAAGACATTGATGTTTGGACTGGTGGCGTGTCTGAAATTCCAGTTGAAGGTGGAAGTGTTGGTCCCTTGTTAGCATGCATTGCTGGACGCCAATTCCAGGCTTTGAAAATGGGTGACCGATTCTGGTATGAGAACGCCGGACAAAATCAATTATCTATTGGTAAGTTAAGCTAAGATAAAACCTATTGTAATGGCGTTGGTAAAATTAGCCGTTTCCTTATAAGGAAACATTCGACATTCATTGACCAAACAGTTAGTGTTACTGTCCGTTGATATTTATAAAATATTTCTCTTGAAACAGTTTCTCAGGAAAATGGGCTTTAAACGGCCACTAAATGTTATCGCTCTTTCTAGTACTGATGTGAACTTCTTTCATTAAACCTTTTTTAAGGTAGCGTGGAAAGTCATCATTTTGATTATATAATTATTTTCCCTTCTAATTATATCGGCTACCAATTTTAGTTGCTGCTGTTGGAAGTTTTCAAGTGCTATTTGGTAAAACTATTTGTTATTCTGTAGCGCCAGCCTGTTTGGTTTGATGAAGGTTCGTCTTTTTTAAGACCGTAAGGATTCATTCGTTTCAAGCCAAACATTGATCTGAGAAAACAGTTGTATGTAGATGATGGCTTAAACATTTCTGAACGGGTTGGATGCTATGTATGACATCCACATGGGAGTCTAGATCTGATGAGTCTTTTTAAGAACATGACTCGAGTTCTCAAGTTAATATTTTGATTCTATAACATCAAACAAAAGTATCACTAACATAATCTATCCTTTGTTCAATTTCCTTATTTCCTTTACTAAATTTGTTATACCTGATGCATGCGAGAAGGTAAATTGATATGTTAGTATGTATAATATGTTCATTAGTCACCCACTTGCTACTAATTGAACTTCCCTCTCTCTTCACTGAATTTTTCTCTATTCTCTTTGAAAAGGCTTCCATAATATATCGTTTAAGAACGATTAATACATTTGTACGATATTGCTAACCCAATAAAATACCCAAAAGCTACTCAAGGAAGACGGTTACTGAATTGGATTTTTTATGGGCAAAAGACAATGGAGATTGTAAGTATATATAGGCTAGATGACAGTTTTCACGAAAAGTGTTTAACCAAGGAAGCATCCTCTCGGGATTTTATTCCAGAAACTAGTGGTTCTTGAGAAGAAGCTGTCGCGGTGGAACTTCCTCCTTACAAATGGAATACGAAAGGGATGAAGATGGTTCGCCTCTGTATACATGGCATGTTTGGTTTTAGATGTAAAGGTCTGAAATGGTGGAAATAAGGAATGTAGTTCGCCAAAATGTTTTTGCACGGAAATAATGATAGAAAAGTTTGCCGTGTTAGAATTGCAAGGAAAGGCTTTGAAAAGTGGGAAATAATTCATCGCCTACAGGGCGGCGCTTTCGAATTCTGTCAGGGGTGGAAAGATAGAATTGAACATCTATGAGAAATATCCTCTTATTTTCATTTCAGATTGCCTGAACGCCGTTCGAAATGTGACTATGTCTCGTCTCATCTGTGACAACACCAATATCCAACAAATCCAAGGAAATGCCTTTATTGCTGCTTCCGATGCGTAAGTTATCCATTTTATTCAATTGGAAATGCAATCCTCTTCTTCGTACACGATATAATTTTGAAAAAAAAAAGATTCTTCGGATATATAGATATATGTAGGCATATCAGTCTCATGTTGTTATATTACATAACTCGTATTTAGTTTTAAACATAATCTCCTTCCTTGTATTTAATTCAGTCGTCGATATTAATTACATCTAGTGAAAATTTAGACTAAAATTTTGTTGAGACCTTCGGTCAAGATACGGACTTGTTGATCCAACTTCTGATTTAAAAAAAAAAACATTTTTTTTTCAGTAACCCAATTGTCGACTGTTCTTCCTTGAGAGTCGCTGAACAATGTTCCTTGGTAAGATCGTTCGGTGTTTGGGGTGCCTGGAGCGACTGCATCAACAACCAGAGAGTTAGAACTCGCCAATGTTTAGCCCCTACAACTGGAGAATGTTCGTGTGATGGCGTACCCGCCGAAACCCAAATTGGAGAATGCAATATCTTCGGAGCTGCAAATTAATCGATTTTAAACAAAGAATTCTTAGCTCTTTGACACACTTTTGTTTAAATAAAATGAAGTTTTTGAAATAAATGCATATTTTTGTTTTGTTTCTTATAATATTTGGTACCTTACTAATTTAAGTACCTTGTTTGATAGTTCGTTACTTATAAAAGTGAGTTTGATACTCATTTTGGGTACCTCAATATTGTTACTTTGCGTCATGTTTTGTAAAGATCTACAAAGTTCTTTTTGATTCCAAGAGCTTAGAATTCTTCCAGAGTATTTTCTGATAATCATATGCACTTGACTACTTTAGGTTTGACACAAGGCCACATCAGGCGAGTAGTGGAGATATCGGATGATAAGAAAAGCATTTTATGAAATCACTCAAATCACCGTGTAAAGCAGTATTCAAAATCTTTGCTTTTACCAGGGCTCGAATACCAACCACTGGAATCAGAGATAATAGGTTGAGTCATAAATAATTTTTTTCTTTTGGTATCAATTTTATTCTTCCAAACATCAAAAAATAATTCCATTCGTTTTTTTCTATTTTATATTTGGCGTTTAAATTAAATGATTTGCTGCCGCTTATCAAGCAGTTCATCGATAAATTTCTGTAGGTTTTAATGTGAAAAACCTTTCAACAAAAACTTGAATCTGGTTTTCATTAGAGAAAATATTCCTACCCCCTCATTGTGAGGCAATCAAAAACTGCAATAATCGTTTAATTCAAAGGTCAGGTGAATATGGCGCGTAGAGCAGAACAAATCGATCAATTTTTTTCCTTGTGTTATTCTTTCTGTATGCACCCTTATTTTGTCATGGAGTAGAACGACATTTTCTTATTGATTGGTGCAGGGTGCTTTGTGTCTAAACCGTTATGGACACATTTCAGCTTCTGGATATATATACGTGCATTTAATGCTTTACTACGTTTTAAGAACTCTAAATGAACAATACTCTAACGAAAGCACAGCATGCTAACATTACCTTTCTTACATGGAGATTCAATCCAAGGACTTTTATGTTGAACATTGTTGTATATAAACCACTTTTCATCGCCTGTTTTATTTAAAAAAACGATTAAGTGATTCATTATTACTGTTTTAGGGGGCAAAACAATTTGTTTCTATTTCCTTTTCAATACGCTTCTTGCTTTCATTCGTTCTTCTGCTTTCAATGTGCTTTGTTCGTTTATTTGTTTATCGGTCCGTCCGTGAAGTTGCTTGATACTTGTTGATCAATCCTCCCGCCAATTAATTTCTCATTGACTATCAGTTTTCCGCAGATTGAAAACAGCTCACGTTTACTGATGCACTTTCCCACCTCTGGAATCTCTTTTCCAATTTTTGAATATCAGATTTTTATGTAATCGGAGGTCTATTGCTGTCCTGCTCTCCAATCATTCTGCGGGTCTTTCTATCAAGCCAAACTTTCCAAGGTGTTTCCCGGCCCTTTTTAAGGGCATTGTTGTTTCGTCAATCAAAATATCATCGGTATGTGAATTCACAGCATTTTCTGTATTATTCATCTTTTCTAGCAGTCTTAAGTATAGTTGCCATGACTTTTGGCGCAACATTTATTCCAAACCCTAGACGAGTCAGACAATAAATATTTCCCGTAAACTGAACCAACTGGTATTTTCACAATTTCCTTGCCACATGCTTTCAGGTTCACAATGATGGAAACTCCTGTCAGTTTCCACTTCCGTATTCTTTCATCTCACTCGTTTATAATCTCTTCACCTGAGTGATATGACACGGTCGTCAAGCACTAGCCTGACCTTAATTTTTGTCGACATAACCATTGCCATTAGCGGCAACACTCCAGTTATTGCATCTTCTATCGGACGAGTAAGAATTTCCTCATCAATCTACCTCTTCACTTCTTCAAACTCTGCTATTTCTTCTTCCTGCTGACGACTCTTGTTACAGGTCACTTTATTCTTAAGCACCGGAGGCCCTGCTGTCCAGTTATGCTCAACTGTTCACCTCTTAGCATCGAACTCTGCGCAGAAGTCTTTATCCTCAGTTCTACAAGTGTTTCTTTTATTGTTTTTTTTTTTATTAAATTGCCATCGCGTTCTTATCTCACAATGTTTATCACCAAACACCACAGTTCGTTTTTTTATGTGCCATGTCCTTTCAGGACGTAGGCGATCAAGGCTGTCCTTCTCCCTCTATCCTTTGCAGCTCTCAACAAGTTCCTTCCCTCTGCTTCTTCCCACAGACCACGTCCATGCCACGTATTGTTTTTCCCTGCCTCTCTTTCCCTTACTCACGAGTCGAATAGAACTCCACAGTAGCATCTTTATTGATGATGAGTCCTTCAAGCTGAATGATCACACCCATTCCCAATACAGTGTCGATATCTGCAATCAAAAGGTCAATTACGATGGCCTTTATATTTAATCGCCAACCTCGTATTTTCAACGCCATGGTGCTAGTTTCTCTACATCTCTCTTCTCTCCCGTCAACTGTCTTTATATTCAATTATATTGCTCCTTCCCTCCATTCAACTATTGCTCCTTCCTCTCCATTCAATTATATTGCTCCTTCCTCTCCATTCAACTATATTGCCCCTTCCTCTCCATTCAATTATATTGCTCCTTTCTCTCCATTCAATTATATTGCTCCTTTCTCTCCATTCAATCTTTTCACGAGATTGAATCGTAGTACAGTTTAGTTTACAAATGAGTGCCATAGTACAGCCAGTATCGACAAGGGCTCTTACCCTTCTACCCTCTACCAATATATTTACTATTGGTTGTGATCCGTGACGCACTGCTGCTGGAATGAAGGGGTAGTTACCAGCGCAGTTTTTCCCCTCGGTCCGTTTCGCCATCGACAATATTTCACCATGTGCCCTGTTTCACGACATCCGAAACAGATTTGTTTGGTTCTTGACGGGTCTTTACAGTCACGCAGCATACGCGGACCTTTGAATCTGAAACACTGACCGCTAAATGTTCTGAATGGTTTCCCACGTCCTTCAAAAAGTTTGGGATACCCTCTGTAACTAGCTTGGCAATCACTGCCGTCTCAAGCTCCTGTGTTTTGTGGACCGTCAGCATCCTAGCAGTATTTACTTCAATTCAATTCAATTTACTAATATCCATTTCATTTAGCCGTGGCAATTGCTGGAGGGCTACTGAGATGCTCTCTGGAAAGCCATTGATAAATGTCAATTTCACAATCTGATCCAGCCCTCTTCCGATGAATCCTGCCAATCTCTGGATGATGATATCCTACACGTCGATTGAATTCCCGGACCATCTAATCTATCTCCACTTATCTATGTACAACAAACGGTTCTTCAGAAAATGCCTGCAGCAGAGTATTTCTGCATTCTTCTAATCGTCCTCACTCAATTGCAGATAGGGGCTAAAGCAAACCCTTCCAGAAACAAGGGAATAAAACTTGCAAGGTAAAGGATTTTTTGCAACTACGCAAGCAATTTCACCATTGCCACCAAAGCAATAACGATTCACTACACTGAAAGGCTTCATTATATCAGTGTTTAATCGTAATTTCCCATCAATGGTAGCCAAAATGACTTCTTGTTTTAGAAGGCAAAACAGTTTGTTTCTCTTTCCTTTTCGTAAGCTCGATGCTTTCTCTGTTTCGTTCGTTCGTCCGCGAAATTGCTTGATACTTGCGGATGAAGTCTCTCAGAAACTAATTTCTCATTGACTAATATAGCCTCTATTCCGCTTACAATTCCCTGTAAGGCAGGTAGCATCCATTCCGACACAATGCTTTTACAATTATTACAATTGGTTTCCAAAAACGGAAATTACTTATGACTCAACCGAATCTATCTATCTATCTATCTATCTCTCTATCTATCTATCTATCTATCTATCTATCTATCTATCTATCTATCTATCTATCTATCTATCTCAATATGTTCGTTATCTATCTATCTATCTATCTATCTATCTATCTATCTATCTATTATAGTGTTTCTATCTATCTATCGGGAAGTGTTCGTATCTATCAATCTTTGCAACAATCTAGATATCTATCATATCTGTTCATAACTATCTGTCGTAGTGTTCATTATCTATCTATCTATCTATCTATCTATCTGTCTGGCTATCTGTTAGTGTACCTCATTTAACTGATCCGTATGATTAATAGTTCGGATGATACATTCGTCATTACAATTGATTCCTAACAACGGAAATTACTTAAAACTCAACCTAATAGATGCATAAAAATCCCAATGAACGCGCGCTGAAACCTCGCCCCCCGCTGGTTATATTTATTACGTAATTATTTTATGCTGTCAATAATTTAAATTTGACCTGAATGTCCTCGGTTCTATCTCAGCTTCTACCTATCTACCTAGAGGGATTGATTGTCTTTTACGGTTTATCAAACTTTTTCAGGTTATTTAAAGCCAGAAAATATTTTATATTGTAAGAGTTTTTCGAGGATAATAATGATTCACTTATACAAGTCCTAGTAATTAATCCATAGTGGGGAAGTAGGATGGGGAAGTTTATTTGTGCGAAAGGGAATATAATGCACCAAACTGGAATTGGAACTCGGCGTTCTAATTTCCAATTCCTAGACGTTATCAATTCTACCACCCGCATATCCAAGCTTACAGCACTTGGTATTGACAAGCAGTCGCCCATCGAGTTACTGACCAGGTTTCTTCGGTGATGACACGAGAACCGGTGCTTAACGTGTTATCCCCTAGGGATAGATAGATAGATAGATAGATAGATAGATAGATAGATAGATAGATAGATAGATGTAGACAGTGATATATATATATATATATATATATATATATATATATATATATATATATATATATAAAGAAATATAGTCTTAAGGTGTGCTATATTTATGGAATAAAGTGCTCAATATCAGAGATAGAGCGTGTGTAAATATAAAAGTGAACATAGAAGTCAACACTTAGAGGCGACAGTCTGTTTCATGCTATATGCAATCGGCAAGCACGTGGCTTGACGATTGCATATAGCATGAAACAGACTGTCGCCTCTAAGTGTTGACTTCTATGTTCACTTTTATATTTATATATATATATATATATATATATAGATAGATAGATAGATAGATAGATAGATATAAGTAGACAGTGATATATATGCATATATATGTAGAGAGAGAGAGAGAGAATATGAGCAGATAGATAAATAGATATAAGTAGACAGTGATATATATATATATATATATATATATATATATATATATATATATATATATATATATATATATAGAGAGAGAGAGAGAGAGAGAGAGAAATAAGAGCAGATAGATAGATAGATATGAGTAGATAGTGATATATATATGTATGTATGTATATATATATATATATATATATATATATATATATATATGACAATTGCATATAACATGAAACAGACTGTCGCCTCTAAGTGTTGACTTCTATGTTCACTTTTATATTTACACACGCTCTATTTCTGATATTGATCACTTTATCCCATAAATATTGCACACCTTAAGACTATATTTCTTCATATATATATATATATATATATATATATATATATATGTGTATATATATATATATATATATATATATATATATATATATATATATATATATATATATATTATATATATATAGAGAGAGAGAGATAGATAGATAGATAGTTAATGCAGATTAAAGGTTAATTTAATTACAGGTTTCATCATCATCATCATATCAATATCTATAGATGTGAGGAGTGTTGGAAGGCTTTCCCACCAAGTACTGACCAACAGAAGGTTTACTATGGAATGAATAACAGGTTAGCTTGAATAAAGTGAAGGCAGAAACGTGGCACTGCACACAGTCCATCGATCTTTGTTGGGTATACACCTCCATCGTTGCAAGTCAGAATCGGGAGAAACAGACAAAACACTGTTCGGTTGTTTGTCTAAGCCAGAACGCCTTTAATCTCAGAAAGTGTCAAAATATTTTATGAAATATTTATGCGTGCAGTTTCTATCTAGAATAAATCAAATAATCGGTACAGCATCAAAGGCAAACCCCAGCAATACAAAGGCTACTAAAGGAGAAAACATGAAAGGACCAAAGAAAAAGTGGCAAAAAAGATCAAAAAGAAAGGAAAACACCTCCTTAATTACAAACCTATAGTAGAAATTATACTAAGAGGCGTAACATTAGCAAATACCAAACAGTTTTTAGGGACTGCGATGCAAATCATAACTTTGGGTTTCATGCGATGGTGATCGTTAGATGACAACATTCAAGGAAGGCCATAATGAAAGCGGGAGAAGAAGAAAAAATAAATGTTAATAAAGTTGCTCCAAAAGTAAATAACCAAAGAAAAAAAAAGTCAAGTGACGTACTAAGCCCGGGAGATGCTACTCTGGCCAATAATGGTTGAAGGGAGTCGGAACAATATTTGGTTGGTACTTATTAACGTACCTACACCTATTATTCAGTAATTGTACGCCATTCTTCTTCTTCTCCTCCTCTTCTTCTTCTTCTTCTTCTTCACAAACTCCCTTCTGCTATCACTCTTACCCTCGGATCTATCTGTCCGTCTGTCGGAGTCAGTTCATATCTCTTTCATTCTGTTCATATCTATAAGCTGGTAGTTTCTGATAATATTGTAAGGAAAAACACTGGAACAAAAGATTAGTGAAAAAAAAAAGGTTTAATCCCATGAAGGACATGGATTACAGTAATAGAGAATACAGTTCAGTGTAGCAATGCGTGCAACTCAACGCTACTCATTACGATCTACTTTGCGACAACTGTTCCTATGAGCAGACGTTCTACTCCTGGCGAATAGACGAGTCTATGTTCAACAGTTAGTGTAGCGATGGTCGGTCTTCTTTCTACACAATACCTCCCTTTTTAAGATACGCATTCTCTTTTGAATACATATTTTCTTTTCTTGGGGCTCACTACTAAAACTTTCTTTGAATTTCTTTTACTAACACCGTGTTTTCGAGTATTTATAATTGGGGCTGGCAAGTCAAAAGCATCGTACAGCATTTCCAGAGATAAATCTCTTTGTTGGGTCTTTATTTCCTTGACATATCTTCGTTTTATTTTGTTCTTTTATGTCGCCAATTTCGACTTTGTACCATATACATCTTTCCAAAGCGATTTACTATTTGACCATCTTCCCAAATTTCCTTTCCCGCCTTATATATCCTTAAGAAAATTTTATCTCCAGCTTTGATAGATTTTATAGTTAATTTCGTACTCTACCAACTTTTTTATTTTTCTTCCCGGTAGTAATTTGTCAAACACAGATTTAATTTTCCTGGCTAACATTAATTTCGCTGGTGAGATCCTTGATACAGTATTATGGTTAGGGGTCAGTGTATACATTCTTAAAAGCTGTTGGACCATTACTTCTTCCAAAATTTCTGCAAAATTCTGAAAGTCACTCGAAGTAAATTGCGTGCCGTTATCAAATATTATAGGATCGGGAATTCCAAATCTCTGAAACAATTGATAAAGAAAATTTATTTATATATGAAAAAAGATTTATTAATTTCATTCAAACTTAGTTTATTTTTTCTTTGTTTCCATCTCACTTTTACGTCGTTCATCATTTTCCAAATGTAGGCGTCCTTCTTGGATTGTATTTTAATTTCGTTCGACGGATAAGTCCTTTAGTGTGGTACACAAAACACGTTTTATCTCATCACTGCCTCCTCAAAAGGTTCCTTAAATTTTTGGATTAATCTGGGCAAACCATCTTCATTTCCCAATTTCTTTGATGATAACTACTCCATTTTAAAATCATAGTTTAGTAAAATCTTTCCCCAATGTTGCAATCTGTTGGTATAATGCCTCTGAATACCTTTATTTTAGAACCAAAAGCAATCAATAATGGATGGTGATATGAGTGCAGAATAAAATTTCCTACCATGTATCATTTTGGGAAAAGTTTTCACTGAAAAAATAATAACTAGTACTTCTTTTTCGATTTGACTATATTTTTTTCAGTTGCTGTTAGTCTTCTAGATGCATAGGTAACTGCTTTTATTTTACCATCCTTGAATTTATGACAAATAACTGCCCCAATTCCATAATCTCTAGCATTTGATGCTACAATTACTTCTAAATCAGGATTGAAATACGTTAATGATAATTCAAATGTTAACATGTTCTTTTTGTCTTCAAAAGATTTTTGACATTTCATTGGACCATTTCCACACTGCACCTTTTTTCAATAATTTATTTAACGGCCCTTTCAGGTTAAGCATATTTGACACATAATGATTTTAATAGAATTGCAAGCCCTAGAAATGCTTGTAAAATAGCAACGTTTATCGGGAGTGCAGAATTATTTTCAACATCACCCACCGCGACGCGAATGAGTCCGAAATTGTCGATAATTCCAAAACGGTAGATTGTATCAAAATTTCTTTCTTATTTTCGAATTAAGCACTTACATTTACACCTAAATGGAACTATTCGAAAAAATTTTTATTAGAAACTGAGCGCGGAACTTGAATTGCAAATGATCCTTGTGAGGTTCCGAGTTGAAATTAGTTTTGGCACACGTTTATCGGCACAGACGTATTTTTTCATAATGCGCAATGATCTTTTTGAAGTATAAATTTCCTGCCATTTTGGAAAAACTTTTCACTGCAAAAATAATGACTAGCACTTCTTTTTCGATCTGACTATATTTTTTCAGCCGCTATTAGCATTCTAGATGCATTCTAGATGCATGGGCAGCTGCTTTTATTTTACCGTCCTTGAATTTATAACAAATAACAGCCCCAATGCTATAATCGCCAGCATCTGATGCTACTAATAATTCTAATTCGGGATTGAAATGCATTAATGATCATTCAGATGTGTACCCATCATCTGCATCTCAATAACGGTTTGAATTTAGAGTTTTCTTTCTCTGGGGGTTGGTTGCTACCCAAAGCAAGAAAGCCCAATCAAATCTGATATTATTTAAGGAAGATCGATTCATGCCTTTTCCAATGGCATTAGTGCAAAGTGAATGTCATAGAATTTGAACTCAGCACGCCGATTCCACTCACTGCGCTGATATCTATCTGAATGTATTCACATCTATCTATCTATCTATCTATCTATCTATCTATCTATCTCAGAGTATTCATATAGTAATTATGTATGTATATATAACATAAGCCAAAAGTTTGTAAGTGGGGCCACCCTCTGGATTAAATAATTAAGTT
>OZ010578.1:2933983-2941483 GCA_963932145.1 Acanthosepion lycidas
ACTGTCTGTACGCAGAATCGAAAAGTAGCGTAAATGAGACAGGTCGATATTTTTTTCAAGATAACAATCGTTAGTTAATATGACTGCAGTCGTTTGTTTTACACGAAAAAGGACTATTGTACTGTTTCTGTTTGATGGCGGAAAGAGTTGTGTATTTGCTACTAGCGGTTATAATCGCTCTTAATGTTCATGTATAAGTCTGAATTCCAAATGCTATTTACATTCTTTTCCATAATCTTGACTCTCTACAATTTCCTTATCCTTCGTAGCTCTTAGCAACGTTTGTCTTTTTACCATCACTCCCTCTCTGTATTTTCTATTTACATTGCATTGCTAAATAGGTTACCCGATGTTTCAGTCCTGGGTATGACGATAAACTACGTCCGGCAGCAAGACCTCTGATCGGGAGATTGGAGATTTTCAGGAGCGTGGAACCACGTCTTAATTACTGCTCTTCCCAGGTCTACCCTGACCCGGGGTGGTATAATCTGTTTGGGCCCCAAACAAAACACTATGAAAATATAAAAATATATAGTAAAAATACAAACAATAGATTTTTATGGAAAAAATAGCAAAGAAAATAGCAAAAAATATCTATTCATAGTAAAATTAGCAACAATACATTTTATCTATAGTTGAAGGCATACAATTGCGTTCGAAATATATTTATTTGATACCAAAAATAATTTCAGCATTAAATAACCTATAGAAATTGATATGCCGCTAAACAATATCAGCCAACCAACCATTAAGACGACATAAAAGAATACTTTCATGACATGAATCTATATTATCCTACAATGTCTTAAATCAAACTGTATTCCAAAATATAACTTCAACAAAAGTACAGCATAAAACACGTATACCATCGGCTCTAGTAATTACATCCACAAAAACATGTATATACACAAAAGCTGAGTATCAGCTACCATGTATTCAGTTGTGAAAGCAGAATAACATATTTTTATTACTTTAAAAGCAGAAAAGAAATTAAATTTCGGCGTTAAATGACAGATAAAGAGTTGATATGCCGTTTAGTCAAACAAAAATCATTCAAAGATGCTTGTTCTTTCTCTGTTTTTATCTTCACTGTGTCTTGTGAGTATCAAATTTCCCAAGCCCACTTTCCGCATTATGTGTCCCAGAGATTTCAGCTGTTGCTATCCGATTCTAAGTATAAGTGTCCTTTTTGTTTCCTTTTTCTTTAAAACTTCCTTACATGCTCCGTCTATGGCATTCTCAGTGTGTTTCTGTAGATCTACATCTCAGTTGAATCAAATCTCCTCTTCATCTGTGAGGAAATTGGCCAGCATTCTTTGCTATTTAGGAGTATTAATATTACATATCTGTTAACCTTTATCATTTGCAAGAATAGTACCACACAACTGGCCTATTCGTATTTTGATTTGTATCATCCAAGGCAAAACTAAATAATTATTACGTGCGTCACTATTGAAAGACGGTATTCATTTTTGAAGCCATAGAGAAAAAAGGCGGTTTCTTATCAAAATTGGCTTCGCTCCCAAACCAATAACCGAAGGCAAGAAAATCATATAATTAACATAGCTATCCTAGCGGTAACGATTATTACTAAGTATTTAGTTTTCCTCCCTGATTTTTAATGTGCTTTTATTGTAAAATCATCCGTTGGTTGTTTATATCGAAGAAACCTTGCTTTTCTGTAGTAAAATCCATAGTAATACTGAATACAGTATAAACATTTAACCATAATTTGAACGTAAATTAAAATAAACATATTCGTAAAAATCGTTACGAACTATTATACTTAAGCCTTCCTAACATTCCTTTTTTTTTTTTTTTTTTTTTTTACAGTTCAATTAAATCCCCAAAACCTCCTGATCCTTGCTGTCGGGTGTAGTTTATCGTCTTACCCAGGATGTTCTTAAAACGTTATCTAATTGTTGCATTGAAATTGGCTGGCATGAAGAAGTGTGAGGTGATAAAACATTTGAATTTTTGTAGAAAAACTTGTTTAATGTTTGGAAAAATTTAAGAGGAGGAAACGACCTCACCAATTTCAATTTCAGGAATAAATCGTTCAATTCGTACAAGGGGAGTCATTGAAGCCGGCAAGAAGAGGGTGAAGAAAAATACACGAAGAACGATGAGAAAGTTGACAAAAAAAAAAAAAAAAAAAAAAAAACGGGATATGTCGGCCAGATCGTCAAGGAGGATTGTCAAAATAGAATTACGACTAAAACCATTCAGCATTCAACAATGGCAGCAGTTCTCAAGCGACTTCAAGCAAAAATGGCTTGGCAGAGAGAAGACAATTATATTAGCTTGGTGCAAAAATAATGACGTTTTCTCACATAGTAACATATGTGAGGAAACGACATTATTTTTGCACCAACCTAATACAAAAGTCGTCATTTGGTCGGGGGCGATTTTTTCCTTGTGAAGGCAACTATCAAAACAATAGGGTTTACGGCACTTCAATCCTGAAGGCATCACGACTCATTTCAAGTGACAGAAGCTACAGTTAAAAGGCACCTTAAGGATCGAAGACATTAAAGAGGCCTCTTGGCATACGAGCCAATTACACTCCCTACGTGACACCTGATGCAATATTAATTATATAAACATATACGACCAACAGTTTCCGGTTTATTCATTTCAGCTATTAGCTACTTCGGCGTGGTTTTATGGTTAGCAAGCTTGTCTGGCTACAACTGATTAATGAGTTCGATTCTCGCTGAGAGCCCCATACATTCGCCTTTTTGCTATATGTAAACTACGCTTAGTGAATAAAAAGGAACATCGATGTGGTGCAAAAGAGTCGCCACCTTGTCTCGTTAGATCAATTACGACTGAGTAATATATTCGCTCCTTACGAAATACTCCATACTTTTGGTCTTATAACTCATCTAAATGACGCTAATCTTTTCTGCTATTGGTCACTTCGACATAGTTCTATGGTTAACAAGCTTTTCTAGTTAGGTCGATTACTACAGAGTACTGAGTTCGATCCTCACTGAGTGTCTCATTCTTCTGACTTTTAGCCGCATCTGAGCTATGCTGAATAAAATCCCTATTGTTTTTGTTTTGATTCTTCGACGTGTGTAATCGTTAGCAAGCTGTTTCGTAAAATGCTGGTGACTAAGTGGTGAATTTGATCCTCATTGGGGATTTCACGCTTGAGGCCTTCTGTTACATTTAAGCTACGCTGAGTAAATTATTATTCTTTTAATTTTTAATCACAAAAGAGGTTAGTTTGAATAATGGAAGTAAGCGAACAAAAGATTATTATGTTCAAAGAAAGACGTCTTAATGTGTTTGCGTTAAACTGTCTTTTAGGTTTGCACTTCTACAGACAATTTCTTTACCGTAAGCGACGCTAAAAATGCTTGTTTATTGCCAGAGACACGTCAGTTCTTTGAAGTCAATGCCAAGACAGCAACGTCGGAATTTACGTTTGAAAGAGAAAACATATTTATTTTGTCGCAATCACCTTAAATACTTATCTGGTGAGGCTTATTTACTGCAAAACTATTCATTAGCTCAAAGAATATTTTGTTCTCAATTGGCTTACTTTCACTTAAGCAGTTCTTAACTCAGTAAAGTAAATTTCCTTTCTAATCCTATTGTAAAATAAATTATTGTCGGAATGACTATTTCGTACCAGTCTTACCATTTAATTAGGTTGACCGAAACCCACTGCAAAAAAAAAAAAAATAAAAAAATAAAAAAAAGCACTTATACAAGAGTGTCTTAAAAATTGTTTGGATTTTTTAAAAAATATGCAATAAACCAGGTTTCCCAACCATTTTTTCCTCATCCCCCATTTTCCACCGCCTACCTGTATAGTAAATATTTAAAAGCATACCAAAATTGTTTGGTAAAAGTTTGTTACCGGTTCGTAAACTGACTTTATGTAGTAAAACACACTATGGGAGGTAACAAATAACGTTGAATTATGAAGTGGCGGTTGCTGCTGTTATTGTTAAGAACAATCCAACTTGAGTAAACTATAATTTAGTTTTATGGTTAAGCTTTGCGTTGCAAGTGTTGATAAAAAAATTAAATGATTTTTTTTCATAATTATAAAATTAAAAATTTTATACACTACTAGCAACTAATAAACATTCAGCGAATATTTTTTTTATCTTCCCTTATCAGGTTTATATCCCCAAAAAATTATTTTGTTTAAAGAAATATTTGAATGTTAATGACCGTTCTCAAAGCCACAGAAACTACCAAATTATTCGTTGTTTTGGGGAATTTTTATATCTTATCTAAAAATGGGACCTAGTTAGCTCTGTTATTTTTAATATAGGTTCTTTGCACACTATTTACATTATTTGGACTATTGTCCTCATCTTTGTCGCCATATTTATTACAACGTTTCGTCTGTTGTACGTTCCGGCCTTCTTCAGGTGGTTGGAATGTCGAACTGAACCCTTTATTTTGCTCACCGGGTTAGACTGTTCTAGTTCCACGTGCCATGTTTAATGGATGTCAGTTGTCAATTATCTCCTGTTAATTTATCCACTGTGCTATGTTTCCTCAAGGACACATGGCACAGTGGATAAAGGCGTTAGTTAGATCCAGTGACAGGACCCAAAAAGTGTGAGTTCAATACCCTGTTAAGGCAGTGGAGAACTTGAAGAAGGGAATTAACAGGAGATAACTGACAAATGACATCCATTAAACATAATGTTAGCAAGGTTGATTTTACGGTTTTTAAACTACAATTTTTTTCTATAAAAAATAATATATAAACATAAAAATGTCTTAAAATAATTGTCGGTCTTTGTCCATTTCATAATGTGTGACGTCATTTGTTTACATTTGGATACGCATCGAGCAGGTATGAATGTACGTGAGAAAATCATGGAAAATTGTAGTTTAAAAACAGTAAAATTTTGCTGGTCGAAACGCTCCTCTGTAGCTCAATCGGTAAAAGTACGTCAGGCTATATGACGGTTCCGTATAGGAAACAGGTTCGATTCCTGTCGGAGGACGCATATTTTCTATGACAATTTCTCGGTAAATGTTGTTAATAGTGTTTATTATAAACAGAGCATTTGCTTAATATTTGTATCTCAAAAAAGAATGTATAAACATAAAAATGTCTTAAATTAATTTTTTTCCCCAAAAATGTATTGCTGGCAATATTTAAAAAAACAAATGTATTGCTGATAATCATTTTTTTTTTCTTCAAAATTTACAAAAATGTATTGCTGGTATTAGGATCTATTTTTACACTTTCATAGTGTTTTGAATCCAGTTTAGGGTAACTATTTGCCC
This sequence comes from Acanthosepion lycidas, assembly GCA_963932145.1. Classification (NCBI taxonomy): domain Eukaryota; kingdom Metazoa; phylum Mollusca; class Cephalopoda; order Sepiida; family Sepiidae; genus Acanthosepion; species Acanthosepion lycidas. The sequence continues at coordinate 2,939,255 of OZ010578.1, forward strand.
ATAGCTGAGATCCTAACAGGTGCTACGACTCCGAGTCAGGGTGGACTTGGGAACACCAGCAATAAAGAGGTAGCTCTACGCTCCTCAAAACCTGATCAGAGGCCTTGCTGTTGGATGTAGTTTATCGTATTACCCAGGACGCAGATGTAGTTTATCGTCTTAACCAGGGCGCAAAAAGCAGACAAGTAAAAGCAAATGAATCAACAATAATATTTACTATTCCTTCTTTGAGCTCTAGGGAAAAGTGTGTAATTAAAAAACTTGGAGGTCGGAAAATCTAAATAAAATTTCTCCAGCTTCTATTATAGACCTAAGGGCATCGATTCAAGAACCTTTTCGCAATAGATTGATTTATTGCCACTTAGACAGTCCCTAACTTGGCGAAGTAAAGTCCCCTTACTTCGGAAAACCTATAGCGAAACTCAGCTATTAACTCAAGGACGATTTCAATTCAGACTGATTATTTCCACGTAGGTAATTTATAACTGCGACACGTTGATCGATGGGTTGGCGGCAATGTGACGTTGAAACACTGGTTTCACCGAAGTTAAGCAAAGTTGAGTCTGGCCAGTTCCTAGATGAGTAACCACTTGGGAATATCAGGTGTTGTACGCTTAGAAGTGTTCATAGTGCAATGAATATCAACCTGGAATAGGAAATTGGATAGTCGAGTTACAATTCCAGTTGGGTTCGTTATATTCACTTAAGCGCAAATACCACTGGAAAAGGTATGAAGCCATCACTTTACCCCCAGCTATGGGGTAATTAGTCAGACCGGTTATCAGTAAATCTTTATTATCCCCCAAAAAATTATAATCTAAAATTAATTTCTGGCTTTACATAAGCTGCAAAAGTTTGATAACCTGTAAAAAAAAAGGAGGCGTTGATCGACGGCATGCACATGTAGATTGGCTATATGTTACTTAATATGATTGTAACTTAGCGAAGCAGTTTTACCGAATCTTGCTGTTTCTCATGTTAATTCAAAGTGTTCTCTGTATGAACTAAAGCCACTCCATTTCTTGGAAGGGATTCTACATTTTCCTCTCACAATGTTCATTTCCGTTGACTTAAGTCTTCACTTGATTTTATTGGGTTGTTCGGAAAACAATGTCTCATTTAAAAATCAAATTTTGTTCCTGAATTGATGTATTTAAAGTGTTTAAATCAGTCAAAATAGGATGCAATCGACGTGGGGAGACGACCCTACCGTTCGTCAGTATTGGGAGATGTCTGGAAACAATATCAGAGGGGAACCCAAATCAAGACATAAGTTCATTTCTTTTTAAGTCTTTTAAATTATAATTGTTCATTTAGATTACCTTTCGTTTAATTTTTTTCATGTTTTTTTTTAATTTTATTTTATTTTTTTTTTGTTGAAACTAACGCCCGGTTTTGGAATCAATATTTATTCCGAAATGAATGTCTTCAAACATTGTTCAGATCGGTCAAAATAGGAACATTTATACATTTCTGCCATCGCATTACAAGATTATTTATGCCTTTACGATAAAACTCGAAAGGTTTGAACACTAAGAAATCTTTGAATACGGCGTCTGCATTTCCTCTGCAACTGCATGTCTTTTGGCTTACAAAACTGAAAAAGTAGCAGTCAATGTGTAAATGATCAGGGGAACATGGTGGATATGATAAAGTTTCGTATCCCAAACCGGTGAGCATCTGGCAACATGTAATCGAGCATTGTCATAAAGAAGAATTTGCACTTTGTTGATTAATCAGTGCCTGTCGCATTTTGTTTCACTGAATGTGTATTTCATCCATTTGATGGCAGTATACTTCGGTAGTGATATTCTGGTTAGATAACGTCAATGGCGGATCACCAGTCATCATAAACTTGTATTGGAGCAATTTCGGTTTTAGAAAATGTTCGGCTCCTTTGTCGTGATCAAGCAATTGAACCAGTTCTTTACGATATTCATAAACGATCCATTTCTCATCACAAGTTCGATCAAGAAATGGATTATTCGAATATCGTAGATTTCAGCATCGAACACAAATCAAAACGTCGAACTCTTAGACTTTCCCTGGGTTTATGTGGAACCAATTTAGCGAGTTTCTTTATTTTCTTGAGATGATCTGATATTATATTATAAAATGCTGACATCTATTATCTGAGACAATTTGACCTACTAGTATTTGCAGTAGTTGATTGTCAATTGCAGATAGACATCCTCTAACACATTGAGCTTCAAAATTCGTATCGCCACT